>JACEFZ010000220.1:125000-430744 GCA_014155875.1 Cepaea nemoralis
TTTTCTTATTATTGGTCCACGATGCACTACACATTGTTGTGTAACATTTGAGCTCAGTAGTCCAGGTTTCCTTTATTAGCGATTGGTCCATGACTTACATGCATATTTGTCTATAGGAAAGATTTACTCTCCTCCTCCTCCTCCTCCTCCTTCTCGTTCTCTCCTCCTCCTCCTCCTCCTTCTCCTTCTCTCATCCTCCTCCTTCTTCTTCTTCTTCTTCTTCTTCTTCGTCTTCTTCTCCTCCTCCTTCTCCTCATCCTCCTCCTCCTCCTTCTTCTTCTTCTTCTTCTTCTTCTTCTTCTTCTTCTCCTTCTTCTTCTCCTCCTCCTCTTCTTCTTCTTTTTCTTCTTCTTCTTCTTCTTCTTCTTCTTCTTCTTCTTCTTCTTCTTCTTCTTCTTCTTCTTCTTCTTCTTCTTCTTCTTTCGTCTGAAATGTTTCTTTTGGGCGTAAATGCTTTGTTCCTGTTTACAGCAGAGCTGTGATACTTGCGCCTTTCGACCGACACACCCGACTTCTTCAGGTGTTTGTTGATCGGGTTAACGTTCACGGGTAGATTTCCTTTTCAATACTTTACTTTAAGTTGTGTTCTGATTTTGGGCCATTGGTTCTTAACTGACATGACAGTGTCTTTAAAACTACAGTGATAACAATGAAACATTCGACATTGTGTCTTATGTATTTCTACGTAGGTCAGCATGGCCGAATAGATAAGATCGCGTGTTCTTAAACATTCGATGTGCTGATGCCAAGGTAAGGGGTTCAACCCTTATACAGGACAGTTAGACTAAAATGTTGACCTGGCGTCCTTGACTTCGGGACGTTACTTACAAGTACTTCTGAAGTCGGAGTGAGTTCGCCTGATGGCGAGGGACATTGTTAACAGGAAAAAGCTAATCCACACGAAAAATTCAGTCCAGCACTACTGAAAGTAGTGTGAATGGACTACGCTCGAGTTCAAAGCGAGCGAGAGAAGAAAACAAATGTAATTTAGCCACAAGGGTTCATTGTGTACGTTGATTTGTTTTTGTGATATGCACGTGACCAGATGCTGTGAAATATACCAGGCAATAAATGTTGCAATATACTCCCTTATACAAGCTTTCACTAACTTCACTATACAATATTTAATTAACTTTATTATGCAAGCTTTCATTAAATTCATTATACAAGTTTTCATTAACTTCATTATACAAGTGTTCATTAACTTACTGAAAGAGAGCGAGCCATATGGAAGTAAACTCGCTGAAGTTTACTTATTTATTTATGTTTTTGTTTTTTTTTCGTTCGCTTGTTTTTAATTCAAGCGCATTCAATACACGTGGTACTACTTACAGTTTACTGGGCTGATTTTTGCGTATGGGTTAGTTTTTCCACTGCCAATGTCCCTCCCTATCTGGCGAACCACTCCGACTTCCGAGGTAATGAAGTCGATTATCTTGTCCTTTAAACTCCTTGTTTTCAGTGTTAGGTCCGGTGGCATGGGTGAGATAGTGTTCAATAGAGTAGGAATTTGTTGTAAATTTAAGGCTACAACTTACACTGTCAGGCTATCTTCTGGTCTGTCTGTCTGTCTGTCTGTCTGTCTGTCTGTCTATGTGTCTGTCTGTTGGTCATATATATTTATGTGTGTGTTGTCTATAAGTGTGTGTGTGTGTGTAAGTGTGTGTGTGTGTGTGTGTGTGTGTGTGTGTGTGTGTGCGCGTGCGCGTTTGAGTGTACGTATACACTTCACTGTCAACTATAAGCGAAACCAAGATGGAACTAATCCTGAAGATAAACCGGGCGCTATTGACGTCATCTGGTTACGTTTTCGCAAACACCAGTGACGAACACCACAAAACATGTAAATATGCGCATAATAATATTTAATATCAGGGTGTAACAGAAACAAAATGGTGGTCGCGCTAGGATGGCAGCTAGACGCTCGTCTACCGTACCGGTGGTTTTTGGTTCGATTATCATTGGGGCGGTTTCGATGTTTGTTTTTGAATTGCCCTAGGCTCTCATGTCGACCCAGTATAAAATGTGTACTAGGGAATTTCTTGAGAAGTAAAGGCAAGCAGAGTTATACCTACCACATCCAGTGAGCGTCGTTTGATCTAGAAATATATGGGTCTGGCTCCATTTATAGGGTTTGTTGTTAATGACTGTGCAGTGTTTGAAAATATTGCCGGTCCAAGTTTTGTATTCACCCTCTGTAAAGTTCATGCGACTTAACAGGTAAATACGAAACTTGTGCCGATAATATTTTCAAACACTGCACAGTCATTAAAAATACACCCTGCATCATGTGATTTTTTTACTAAGCCATTATCCTCTTTGGACAACAATCACCTTCAAATTAATATCATATTTGTGGCTGACTTGGTCACGAGATTACTAATCTGAACCAGTCGACGGACCCTAATATAACTTCTCTTCTGAGGTTGAACGGGGTAGAAGTAATGGTATAATGGAATTGAACCATATACCCAATGCGATTTTGGTGTGTACAAGAGACCAGGACTTTTACGTACTTTAAAAGAAAACAGCAAAGTGTACAGCCCTAGCTGGCACACAGACATCGTGGCTTCACGGCTGTCTTGTTGCTGTTTCTTTATATCTGTTTTGAGTTTGAACTTCGTGTCTGAGCCAACGTGCCGGAAGCAATATGGCTTCTGTTGAGAAAGTCTGGACTTCCGTAAATCGGGGCGTCCTGAATATGTAGGCTTTGATCGTTCTGTCTGTGTTTACTAAAGGATGATTGTCTTTCTGCGTGCATCCTCGTCTATCCGAAGGTGTAGAGGGTAGTAACACTAGAGCAGCCTTGCACAGTCGGTGTAATTACATAGACGTGCTGTCTCTTTACACACATACACACACAGCGCGAGCGCAAATTAGTGAGCTGTGCACATATACTTATTCTTTCATTCTCCATCTATCTCACAAACTCATAGACACACAAACACACACACGGAGAAAAATACACACGCCATTGAATTAATAACATCGCGGGGGCGTCAGTTAGCTATAAATACATATATCTGTCTGTCTGTCTGCCTTCCTGTCTGTCTGTCTGTCTTGTCTGTCTGTCTGCATACCTCTCAGTCGGCTGTTAGAGAAATCACAGTGAAGCTAACCGCGAACATCACCTGCCCGCTAATGCTGATACCTACCTGGTTCCACATATTTTACTAAAACAAATCAGCAGCAACACAAAACTGGATACCCTCATGATGATGATGATGATGATGATGATGATGATGATGATGATGATGATGATGATGATGATGATGATGATGATGATGATGATGATGATGATACCAGGGTTACAAAATGACCTTGACCTGTGGTATCGTAGTGGCTAGCAACTTCATTGCTCTCATGTTTTCGACTGTTTATTCTTCTCATCCCGTCCTTATGCCTTAATGTAATCACCGGATGATCTTCCCCTGTACTATATGTTGTGTTTCGTGCATGTATTTGTTTGCTGATGTAGGCTAGCCGCCGCAACGTCCAGTATGTGTCGTAGTTCTGTTCTGTAAATCTGCATTACGTTGCGTTATTTTATATTGTTTATAGTGGCTAGACGAAGATCCGGTCATTGGTTCGATACGGATCGGAGGGGACTCAAATTATAAACATTGACCCGAACCCACCCCCAGTTCGACCTAGTCTAAAATAGGTAACAGGAAATATCTGTGGAAGTAAAGGCGGCCATTGTGGTGCTGACAACATCACCCCCAAGTTCCAAGTGTCGATTGCTCTGTACAAATATAAATATGGTTCTCGACCTTATGCCAAATGCGCTTTAAGGCGAGAAACGTATTCTTTAATTACTTATTTACAAAATTACCAAACACAGGGTCAAGGAAAAGTGAGTTCTACTATCCTAGATAGCAAAGCAACATCGTTACTCCATGGCTTTGCTATTCTTCTTTTTTATTATATCTGTTTGAATCCTGAACTTGGCGTCTAACCCGTCCTGCCGGAAGTAATATGATCTTTGTTTAGAACGTCTGGACTTCCGTTAAAATGGCGTCTGAATGTGCACTCTTTGATCTTTTCTGCCAGTTGTTGTTAACAGCTGTTTGTCTTCCTGTGTATCCGCTCATCTATCCTAGCGTGTGGAGCGGATCCAGGCACAGCAGCTGTATATAGGTGGTGTAATTAGACAGGCCTGCTTTCTGTTTATCAATTATTTACACACGCGCACAAACACGCACAATTGTCAGGGGTAAATACATATGTATTCATTCTTCTCTATATCTGTGTCTAAAAGACAAGCATACACACTCACTCGCGCGCGCGCACACACACACACACACACACACACACACACACACTGACACCGGTGAATTCTTCTCTCTCTCTCTCTCTCTCTCTCTCTCTCTCTCTCTCTCTCTCTCTCTCTCTCTCTCTGTATCCATCTATCTGACTCTCTCTCACTCTCTGTCGTACAAGCACACCCACGCTCACACACAGAGCTATGCACCCACACACCTAAACCTTGTTGATCCTGGATAACCTCTCCACTCTGTGATTCTATCTCCCACACGTCAAGTTGACAGAGGTTCTCAACTGAAATGTTACAAAAATATTCTTATAACACCGCGGAACAGGACGCAGACAGAGGTTTTTCAACTGAAATGTTACAAACATGTTCTTATAACACCGCGGAACAGGGCGCAGACAGATGTTTTTCAACTGAAATGTTACAAACATATTCTTATAACACCGCGGAACATGACGCAGATAGAGGTTTTTTCAACTGAAATGTCATCATCAACATCATCATCATCATCATCATCATCATCATCATCATCATCATCATCATCATCAAGTGCCCCGTCGGCTGGCGTAGGCGTTCATGGCTCTCCACAGATCTCGGTCTTTGGTGTTCTGGATCAACTCTGCTGCTGATACTCCTCCGTGCCACCGTCTCAATCCATCCAGCATCATTTCTCTTGGTCTGCCTCTGCCTCTCTTCCCCTCGATCTTTCCAGTTGTCACGATGTTCTCCAATGCTTCTCTTCTCATTACATGACCAAAGAAAGCTGTTTGTCTCTTTCTTATTGTTGTATATAGTGTTCTAGTTTCATTAGCCTGTTTCAGGCAGTCGTTGTTTGTTACTCTGGCAGTCCAAGGAATTCGCAACATTCATCTCAGGAACCACATCTCTGTTGCTTCTAATTTCTTCTTAATTTGTTCATTTACATTCCAAGATTCACTGCGATACAGCAAAACTGGTTCTACATAGCATTTCAGCACTCTCTTTCTTACACTCAGTGATATTGACCTATTGCACAAGATAATCTTCATTTTCTGAAATGCGGCCTTTGCTTGCCCTATTCTGCTCTTAATCTCTGTTGTACATCTTCCATCTGATGTTATAAATGTCCCTAGGTATCTAAAATTATAAACTTGGTTAAGACTGAAATTATCCACTTGGTTAACTGAAATGTTACAAAAATATTCTTATAACACCGCGGAACAGGCCGCAGACAGAGGTTTTTTAACTGAAATGTTACAAACATATTCTTATAACACCGCGGAACAGGACGCAGACAGAGGTTTTTCAACTGAAATGTTACAAACATATTCTTATAACATCGCGGAACAGGACGCGGACAGAGGTTTTTCAACTGAAATGTTGTCAAACAATTCATATAACACTGCGGAACAAGAAGGAGAAAGAGGTTTTTCAACTGAAATGTTATAAAAAAATTATTTATAACACCGCGGAACAAGGCGGACATAGAGGTTTTTCAACTGAAATGTTACCAAAAAAATTCTTATAACACTGCGGAAAAAGACGAAGATAGAGGTTTTTCAAGTGAAATGTTATCAAAAAATTCTTATAACACCGTGGAACAAGACGGAGATAGAGATCTTTCAACTGAAATGTCAGCCCAAAATATTCTTCTAAAACCGCGGAACAAGATGAAAAAGAATACTGACATTCCACAAGATTTGCACACTGAAGAAACTGACTCACAGACAGTATCATGATACAAATCCTACACCACTTCGGCAATATCAAAAGCCACAGTGGTTTAGATAGAGCAGCAATGGAAGTCCTGGTTCCTGGTTAACGGAGCAGGGACCAACAAACTCGACGGAGATCAGCATGGCCGAATAGATAAGAGCTCTCGCTCTTAAACTTCCTGTGTGCTGATGCCGAGGTAGCGGGTTCAACCTCATACCAGTCAGTTGGACTAATAATGTTGACTTCTCATTCTAGATTCGAAGACGTAAATTACAAGTACCTCATAAGCTGGAGTGAGTTTTCCCGAAGGCGGGGAGACACTGGTAATAGGGAAAGCGAATCCACATGCAAAAAATTCAGCCCAGTGGACTAGAAATAGTGACACGTGTATAGATTACGCTTGAGTTTAAAGCGAGCAAACGTAAGACAAACAAATCCACGGTGCACATAGGACATTAAAGACACCTTGTGCATGAAAATGCATGAGGTGGAAGAGCTGGAAGAAACACATTTAAAACATAAAAATGTGTACGACAGGAATGCCGTTTGACACCTTCATTATTCTTATTGAATGACGACTGGATTATGAAACAACTACCGCCAGAAATGGTACTCAATGGAATCTGATAGAGCAGCTTGCTGATCTGGACTTAGCTAATGGCACTACCCTGATGCCCCACACGCCGAAATAGATGCAAGGTAAACTAAACACGTTTAATGAGAGGTCACAATTATAGGACTATAAATTCGTAGGAGAAAGACGATATTGGGAATACATCAAGTACAATGTGGATTTTTAATGACTGTGCAGTGTTTGAAAATATTGTCGGTCCAAGTTTTGTATTTGCCTATTATGTTGCATGAATTTTACAGACTCATAAAAAATACAACCTATAAATAATAACCCAATCTTTCTCGGTAAAGCGGACTTGAGGTTATACGCATATTTATGTAGAAATGTAGGCAAAGGAGCGGGAACAGAATGAGGTATTAACTTATTAAAATAAAGAATTCAAAAGACAAGATGGGCATTCAAAACACAATAAAATGTGTGGCTGTCAAAATAAATGGAAAACTGGTACCAAAATTATAATATCCAACTCCAACATGAAATCAGTACTACTGTAAAGGACAGAAACGCGGAGAACAACTAAAACAACTACGAATAAACAACAAACTTTCATTAGCCTGTGCTGGCATAAAACATGATTAAAATGGTATGGCAGAATCAATTATGGTAAACTTAGGGAGAGAACTAAACAAATCCCAGGTAATCAAATTGTGAGGGAAAACACGCTGGTGGTGATTAGAAGGCACAATGAAATATTATACCAATAGCATAACTAGAAAGTTCTTCTTCTGGATCTCACATAGGAAACAAAATATGGGGTGACCTAAAGACATGTGGAGAAGAGAAGAATTAGAGGCAGAGATGAATCATAAGGATAGGTGATTAAGGGAAGTGCAGGTGATATCAATAGATAAAGTGGTGCTTGGCGTGAGTTGATGTGAGGACATGTGCTCTGATGGAAAATAACGTGCAAAAGGAAAAGAAGGAGAATTAGTAACGGATTAAAGTTCTTTTCAGAGGCTGTGCTTTCAACACAGCGACGTTCTGTAAAGAACTTGACGATGATGGTGATGAAGATGATGAAGATGAGGATGATGATGATGATGATGATGATGATGATGATGATGATGATGATGATGATGATGATGATGATGATGATGTTGATGATGATGATGATGATGATGATGATGATGATGATGATGATGATGATGATGATGATGATGATAGTAATAATGATGATCAGTGCATGTTGTAATCTTCAAAGACACGGCCGTATCTTTCGCCATCCTCCTATACACGATTCCTATTTGCTTTAGAGCAAGCTGCTTACCATATCAAGTCATTTGTGATCAACAATAAACTAAACTAAAATAGAGCATAAATTCAACGATCAATTTCAACTTACCAATACAGCAACAAGCAGACATCTAGAAATAACCTTCCTGTTGTCATAGAATGGCGCCAACAGAACAAACGAACATGAACCGCAGACTGAGTATTCCTCTAACTTCAAGGTTGAACGAACATTTATTTTTTGCTTCTTTTAACAACACATTTGCCTTTGAGTGGAGACAACAAATCCTGCCTAGACTCGACCTACGCTTGAGATATATTCGACCTTCATTCGTCTTATTTCACTCTGCATATTCAAATGTCGGTATATTGAGAGAGGAAATGCTTCCATTTATTGCTGATTAAGTAACAAATTTACTTAACGACCTGCTCGCGCCGAGATCACGTGCGGATCGCAGTGTAAACAAAAGATGGGAACAGAATTAGAAATTTATCGCCATGCATGCTCACTAACTCTCCATCGCTGGCTGGGCTCGGAGTCGCGGGGCGCGGACAAGAAAAATACTGCTCACCTTTGTGAGTGTGTATATGTGTGTGTTTTGTTCTTTTAACGAGTCTGCATAATTTATAAATTTGAACGTTGATCATTTCTTATTTTACGTTGTTATTCTTCTACCCAAAGAAAACTAGACATTTCCTGTCTTGAATTGTTGAGGGCATAAACACAGTCCTTCCCCCCCCCCTCCCTCCCCCAGCACTCATGTTGTCCCATTTGCGAAATGGTCGAGTGTGCAGTGCTCTTGTTCCAGAAGCCAGATATTGCTATCATTTGCAGGTGGCAGGTTTGAATTCCGATATGCTCATCATCGTCATTGTCGTTATTATCATCACATGCACTACCAGCTGACATAGTCGCTATGATCTCGCTCTTTGATGTGCTGGATCAACTCTGTTGGTGATATTCCTCCATGTCACCTCTCAGTCCATCCGGTATCATTTCTCTGTGTTTTTTTGGGTTTTTTTTTTCAATAATCATTATAGTCGTTATGATGTTTTTCAATGCCATTTCTTCTCATCACATGACCAAAGAAATCTCTTTGTCTCTTTCTCATAGTTGTATATAATGTTCAAGTTTCATTAGCGTTTTACATGAATCGTTGTTGGCTACTCCGCCAATACACGGTATTCCCAAAATTCATCTTCGGAACCATATCTGCGTTGCTTCCATGCTCTTTCTAATTTGTTTATTGTCGTTCCATTGTTTACTGCCATACAACAGGTTATGTATAATAATATAGAACTCCCCTGAGCCGGTCTCTCTGGTGAAGGCGTTAACAACTTTCTCCGTAATCCCGTATATTCACGTGAGAAACACAGTTGCATGAAATTCGGCAGCGGATAGCGTCGCGTTGGTTACTTACGGGGTATGTGAGCCGGTCGTTCAGAAAGCAATGGCAAACTAGTTGAGCGTAATATTGCCAAGAACATCAACAACAGCTGACAATGCTGGTGTTGATTGCAACGTCCTGTAAGGGATATGAATCTTTAAAAAAAAAACTCTCCTAGAAGCAGCTCTTCGAGGACGAAGCTTCACCTCGAAGCTCATCTTAAAACATTTTTTTACTTATTCAGTGTCGAGGGATAATATATCGCCAAATGAGACCTGTTATTTGGACAAAAGCACGATATATCGCCATACTAGGGTCATCGTGTTATTTATTATTAGAGAACATCGTGACAACTGGAACGATCGAGGGGAAGAGAGGCAGAGGCAGACCAAGAGAAATGATGCTGGATGGATTGAGACGGTGGCACGAAGGAATATCAGCAGCAGAATTGATCCAGAAAACCAAAGACCGAGATCTGTGGAGAGCCATGAACGCCTACGCCAATTGGCAAGGCACTTGATGATGCTGATTATTTTGCTTATCCCATGTGTTGCCGCGGCCCATACGGGGAAGCAAAGAATAGTAACACTGTTGCCTACCATGCACGTCGTAAGAGGCGACTAAGGAGGTTATGGTTCCGTCGCCCTGCTACTGAGTGAGTGCGTGGCGCGACACTGTGAGCTGTGAGTTTCGCGAGGAATGCTTTTACATCTGTCCGTGGTTGTTTGTAGCGTGAACTGCATGTTCGGAACGATGGCGGCCGGCTGTTGCTGGATTGACTGGTTTGCCTTTTCGACTCACGAGTGCATTTTTCAGGAGACTCCTGAGAGTCGCCGCTGGAGCTACAGAGTTCGTGCTTTGTGCGGCGCTTTCGGTGGAAAGAGACCGAGCCATGTGGGATAAAACCCAGGTCAATGAAGTCTTTCTGGAGACTGCTGTTTCCATCGACGATGAACTGTATTTTTCATGGAGGACTTTTGTGTTGGCATTCTGGCGGCGGCATTATGCACAGTGTACCTGTGCGGGTTGTTGACTTGCCGATACTCCTGTCTGTTCCATTGTTCACATTGGGCAGTGAGGAGCATTTTGTGTGATATTCAATGGCACAGGAACGGGGCAATATGGGGACGACCCGTTGCCGTGAAGTTGGAACCGCGACTAACTAACTAATTATTATTTTGCGCTAGCTCGCTCGCTTTGAACTTGAGTGTAGTCCCTACACGCTACTGCTGGTAGCACTGGATTGAATTTTACGCATGGATTAGCTTTCCCTATCACAGTGTCCCTCACCACCAAGCGAATCCACTCCGACTTCATAGGTACTTGTAATTTACGTCCCCAAGACAAGGACGTGAAGTCAACATGTTAGTCCAACTGGCCGGTGTAGGAGTTGAGCCCACCACCATTCTAACCTCCATGTTATTTGTTTTGTGTCGTGGTATCCTCCTCAATTTCAATACTCATTGACTGGAAATGTACATTATATTACTTGTTTATTAAGCTGTGTATCACACTGTTGGTCAAAACCTATTTTTTGTTTGGCACTGAGTTAGTTAATAAGGGAATGCGAAATCTTGCTGAGAGCTGGACAACGTGTATTAAAAAGCAAGGAGGTTATGTCGAAAAATGGGACGCAGTGGTGTTTCCAAGGCACCAGGGCCGGGTTATATACTGGCCAAGACCTATTGATGCGTCCTCGTCGAGCGTCCTAGGCATCAGGTCCCTTCGGGGTCTTGGCTAAAATCAGTAGGATCGCCGATTCCTCCGAAGTCGGAGATTGTCTGCCTGTACGGCGAGGAACCACCAGTCTGCACACTAATAAGCCAGACATGTGACAACGGATACTCACGCAAACCTCAGGTCCTGTATGACATCACACTGATGTTGGACAACAGGATGTCTTCATCCGACATACATGACTTCGCGTTGGACTCAAGCCAACGAACACAAGCAAGCAAGCATGTCGAAAAATGATGAATGTATCTTATCTAAAAGTTGATTAACATAAATTCTACAGCCAGAGTGGGACTATTTTCTTTCTTATTCACCCTCGTATATATCATATCATTAAGCGCCTTGTCCGTTGCAAAACTATCCCTGTTTCACATAACGTACTGACAAGGTATGATGAGAAAAGTGAAGACAGGCATGCTTCAAGCAGAGTGGCAGACTTTAATTACAACATCAAAAATTGAGAGTATATGTCGAATGTTATTCCCAGGACATGCTGGTATGGTGGGAAACGAGCAGGCGGACAGATTGGCTGGATCTGCGCCCCTCGCTGGGGGATTAGTGCAAGATAAAGCAGACTTGGTCGAGGCCCGTTTGATCGTGCTTATAGTTCAGGGGAACATATATAATCATCACAGCCTGAAGATAATGGTGCTGCAGGGAGTGACCAGAGGATCCGGCCGACATTCTGGACACCGAGGATAGGCCAGGTGGACACATAATCAGACTGCTTCTGGTAACATTAATATTTGGACTCTTCGCTGGCTGTTGAAAATTAGGACAGAGCACGTATGGCAATTTCCCGAGTATTGTGATGTCGCATTCTTGACTCAACTCACCTCATGGTTTCCCAAACCAATTCCCGTTAGCGGTTATGCGTCTCAACAGCTGTCCCCACACTGGCCTGGGAGTTCTGCTTCATTCTCTCGGTCTGAACTTGCCTCTTCTACTTATAATCTTTCGCGTCGTCCTGATATTTGCAGCGTCTCTCTTCTCTGTACATGACCAGTAAACTTCTATTATCCGCCACTCGTGTAACCATCAGTTTCCGTTATCCGTTATTGTCTTCTTCTTTCCTTTTTAAAAAAAAATCCGAATGGTTCCACAACGTTTTCGTGCCTCAAGTCAGAGCTCATATGGCCGAAAAGCTGTTGCCACAGGAAGCACTGATGTTAATGGACAATGCCCCGACACACCCCTCTTGTAAACTCAAAAGTGATGATGGCAAAATAACAATATGTTTACATAAAAGCTGTTATCGAAGGCTTGCTTATATCTGATGATGTCATGACTGTCAAAGAATTCTGCAAGAGATACAACATAAAGGGCGCTATTTTCAATGTCGCCACTGCCTGGGCTGACTTTACAGTGTCTGACCTAAAGAATGGGTGGGATAAATTCTTGTCTGAACCTACTGACAAAACTGAAGGAACTGAGACTGTTAGTGTTGACGAAATTGTGCAACTATGCAACAATGTATGACTAAACAGTGAAAACATTACGCCAGAAGAAGTAACTGATTGGTTGGAATGTGACAAAGTGGATGGGGGATTTGAAATTTTGAACGATGGTGAAATTGTTTCTAGTGTGACAACCATTGAACGAGAAGAAATTGATGACGATGAAGAGTCAGTTCTTTATCAAAATCTTACCACTAGCCACCCAACAGCAGAAACAATGTTATCAAAGTGGTTTGAAATGCAAGAGGAGGTAAATGCAACACAGATTCTACTTCTGCATAAGATACGGAACACGGCCGCGCAGAAAGCTCGAGCTTCAAAAACACAGGAGATGACAGATTATTTTTTTTTATTTTAAGTAACGTGGGTTTATTGTATTACAGTACATTTATCTACTTTACTACTCTTATATTAAAGTTTATATTGATCGTTTTGTAAAATTAAATACAATATATGTGTACTATTCACGTTTCAAGGATATTGTTTTCATTTTCGTCCGAAGCCCGCAGTGAAATCACGTTACTGTACATATGTATTAAGAGATTCTGTTATCCGTTTATTCGGTTATCCGTCACAGCCCTGGTCCGGACGGTGGCGGATAATAGAAGTTTTACTGTATTGTTATCCTTTCATTAATCTTTTCCGGACATTCTCTGGCCTGGGCAATCACAATAAAACTCGTAAATTTAGCGAAATTTCGAAAGGTCTGCTCCTTTCTTCTTAAACGTCTTAAGATTGAAAGTTAAAAGCGCGATAATCGACTTCATTGCACTGGGTTTACCTCATGTGATCGGTCTGTCTCTGCAGAAGGGCAAGTCGTCTGCCGAAAACATCGTAGCTTTCTGCTAATGACACCCATTTCTCGTAATGGTTTTAGAACAAACAAATGACACTAGTGATCTGAATGATACAACCCGTAAACAAACCCACGGCCTTCACAGCGTGAAGCAGTCGGCATGATCTCTTTGCCACGAAACTCCTCCACCCTCTCCTCTGTTTTCCCCCACCACACCGTCTCTAAACCTATTTGATTGTAACCTTCACATAGTCTTGTTAACACAGTGGTTCTCAACCGCTGGGGAATTTCCCCCTTCCCCCAGGGGGGAATTTTAGGGTTTCCATGGGGGGAGGGGGGAGGGATGAAGACCATTTCAAGATCGCGTTAATACAAGAACCGATTACTTAATATTGTTTTTCCCTTCATACTTTACAGTTATGTACGCCTCATCTTTCTAAAATTCATTTTATAAAGTAAGTAGACCCACAAATCATGTTTTATGTGGATGTCTAGACTTGTTTTAGTATATGCTATTAAATTTACCTTCCATTTTTACGTATACTGTTGTTTGTCCATCAAGAATGATGATGACCATTCATTTCATCCAGTGGGGTTGAAGGTGTGGAGCCGTGGGTTCTAAGATGGCTGATAAGGCCTATTTTGGCTCGAAATGTTCTTTGACAATGTGGGCAAAGAATGCTTGACGTCTCTGGAGGAGGATTTCCTGCAGTGGTTTTTCTGTCCTGCCTTTTCTTCACAGCTCTTGCAGTCCTGGTTGCCTCACATATGACTGCACCTTTGCGCAATGATGCACGCCACGAATTTCGGTCTCTGGCTGCAGCCTCCCAGGTGTCATGATGAATTCCAAAAGCATTCAGTGAAATTTTCAGAGTGTCTTTAAAACGTTTCCTCTGGCCACCTTGGGAGCGTTTACCACAACGCAGTTCGCTGTAAAAAATTCGTTTAGGGAGCCTGTGATCTGGCATGCGAGTCAAGTGACCAGCCCAGCGAATCTGATTCTTCATCAGTAGAGTGTGGATACTGGGCATGGATGCTCTTTCTAGGACTTCGGTGTCTGGAATCTTGTCTTGCCATTTAATCTTCAGTAGCTTCCTTAGGCAGACTGAGTGGAAGTGGTTTAATTTCCTAGCGTGTCGCTGATAAACAGTCCAGGTTTCACAAGCAAATAGCAGTGTGGATAATACAACTGCTTTGTAGACTTTTAGCTTTGTTTGCAGGCTTATTCCAGTTCTGTCCCATACATTCTTGTACAGTCTGCCAAAGGCTGCACTGGCCTTGGAGATTCTTGCATTCACTTCGTCATCGATTGTGGCAGCTTGTGACACGGTACTGCCAAGATAGGTAAATTTGTCCACAACACTTAGTCTATGATCATTCACTTTGATATTCGGCACAGTGTGATTATTCCCTGGAGCTGGCTGGTACATAACTACAGTCTTATCCAAGTTGATATTGAGCCCAAAGTTGGCACAGGCATGTGAGAAAGCTGAAACATTATGTTGCATGTCCGCCTCTGAGTTGGCGTATAGAGCACAATCATCAGCAAACAGGAGCTCTCTGACGGTGCCGCTGTTAATTTTGGTTTCAGCTTTCAGCCTTCTGAGATTGAATAACTTTCCATCCATACGGTAGTTGATGTCTATTCCAATGTCGTCGTTCTCGAAGGCATTCATCAACATGGCTGAAAACATGAGGCTGAACAGTGTTGGTGCCAGGACACATCCTTGCTTCACTCCATTGGTGACAGGAAAGGGTTCAGACTTACGTATACTATGCAAGGGTGGGGGAATTTTTAGATAAGAAATGTGAAAAGGGGGGGGGGGGATGACGTTCTGAAAATACGGTGAAGGGGGCACGGGCCAAATTTTTGATAGGAAGGGGGGGGGGGATGACGTTCTGAAAATATGGTGAAAGGGGGGGGGGACGGGCCAAAAACGGTTGAGAACCACTGTGTTAACAGATTCAGTGCCAAACAAATAGTCGGTTTGGACCAAATAAATAATGGATGGCGGAAAAATGGGAAGTAGGGGTGTGTCACAGTTATGACCTAAGAGATGTTAATATGGTAGCAGACATGTATTATATATCAAATTAAAGTAGGTTGCTTAGGGACTACTACTGTATTGATATTTCAACTGCCACAACATTTCGCAATGGCATTTGGGCAGTATATGAGCCCATGGCAGATACGGGAAGTCGCTTAAGATTTTTAATAATCCCATGGCACTCAATCAGTTAAACAAACAAAAGGACTCGGTGCAGTGAAGTCACCCTGTCGACTTTTAAGCGACCTTTTAGATCCAAGAATTTCTCCTATCCCTAGCCTGTGACAGGAAGTAACGGTGGCCGGGATCACTTTGATCACATCGCCCCCGAGTGTCCATTGGTCTCTTACAAATATTCTGCTGTAGTATGTTCCGATTTGAATGCCTTCATTCACGATCAATTATTTTGAAAACTGTCTGTTGCATCGTTATGAAATTTTTCCAGCCGTCTTATATTTACCCCCACCCAAGGAATATGTCTTTGATAGGTCCAAAAGCAACTTAAATCATTGAAAGCGGCGACATTCCTTTGATGTGATTTCTCGCTAAAAAAAAAGTTAGGTTTACGGTAATGGGGACCTGCAAATTCAGATGACACACAAAGGCGTATCCGGATTCGTATGGGAGTGGGTGCAATGAAAGAAGTAGCTTACAATCGACAGTGTCGGCTGCATTGCACAGGGTTTTTATCCCATATGGCTCAGTTTCTTTCCGCAGCGCGGAAAGCGTCGCACAAAGCACGAACTCCGTAGCTCCAGCGACGACCCTCGGGAGTCTCCGAGAAAATGCACTCTTGAAATGAAGAACGCGGCCCGGAATCGAACATACAACCTTCGGAGCCCGAGTCAGACGGCTTGACCACTTCACCACGGAGAATCCCGAGAGGGGTGCAATGTGTAATATTAGTAAAGACAGAGAATTTACAGAGGCACGGGGTAAATAATTTGTAAATTAACAGGAAAGTAGAAGGACTATATTTCTTACCTTATTTTTCATTTCCTTCTTGTTTCTTCAGCTGATGCTGATGCTGTAATGTTTAGGGCCTGCAATTCGTCTGAATAGTTGGAGCGAAATATCCCAGTAAGTGTGTACGTAGATTAAGGTCTGCGATCTGCTCAGACCTTAATCTGTGTCGGACGATTCCAGTAGGTTGATGATTGCTCTCGGTTGCATAAAATTCAATCCATCCTTTCTCCAATAGTCCTCTTCCTCTTTCAACACATGGTCCTCACATTTTTTCCAGTAACTTTTATCAATATTTAATAGCGCGGACAGACAGACAGACAGACAGACAGACAGACAGACAGACAGACAGACAGACAGACAGACAGATAGACAGAAAGGTAGGTAGGTAGGTCGGTAGGTAGGTAGGTAGGTAAGTAGGTAGGCAGAAAGGTAGGTAGGTAGGTAGGCAGAAAGGTAGGTGGGTGGGTGGGTCGGTGGGTCGGTTGGTGGGTCGGTGGGTCGGTCGGTCGGTTGGCCGGCCGGCCGGCCGGCAGGCAGGCAGGAGATAGATAGGTAGCTAGCTAGCTAGTTAGATAGATAGATAGATAGATAGATAGATAGATAGATAGATAGATGGATGGATGGATGGATGGATGGATGGATGGATGGATGGATGGATAGATGGATAGATAGATAGATAGATAGATAGATAGATAGATAGATAGATAGATAGATAGATAGATAGATAGATAGATAGATAGATAGATAGATAGATAGATAGATCCCCGCCAGAAGCCGGGCCTTGTCAGCTAGATTATTTATATAATCACGTTTCATGAAAGAACCCCCATTTGGAGACACCTCTGAATCTTCGCGCTGTTTGTTTCAACACGGAAATCACGTGAAAATTTTAAAAAAAAATGCGGGGATGTGTCTTGGTGAAGCTGTAATACTGTTAAAATGATGGACGTAATCTCTAAGTCGTAATTTATATACCGCATATAAACAAACTTTGAAATCTGCTGTAAAATCTCCAGAACAAATATTTTTTTGTTGGGTGGACATAATGATAAGGTTATATACTAAATCTCATCATTTTCCCTCAGTTGGTTAATGAGATATTGAATTTTATATTGAGGCAACAAAACAAAAAACACACACCCTATAGAACCATAACCCAATAACACTCAAGGCGTGTACACGGGGTTTTTTACTTGTTCACTTTTACCATATACCCATGGGTATCGAGAAGTGGACAGGGGTCCTTACTTTCGTCTGGGGGTCTACGTGGACAAATGGTCAAACCGTTTGCCTCGCTCTACAAAGGTTGTGTTTTATTTTGTTCTTCTTCCTCATTCGGTTCACAAGTGCAGTTTATCAGAAGTTACTGGGGTTGTCGATGTAGCTACGAACTTCGTGCTCTGTGCTAGGATGTTAGACTGCTAGACCACGCAGTTAAAATAAAGGGGCTGAGTGGTCTCCAGGTATGGTGTTAGCCTCGAGTGCTGGAGGTCCCGGGTTCAAGCCCTGGTGAGGGCCGGGATTTTTTCACGTGGACTTCTAGTAAACAAATTTTCCTGGTCTATAGGTAGTGAGGTCGGACGCCCGCGTGTATTGCTGCGCACGTAAAGAATACCTTGGCGGTTGGAAATCGAAAAAGAGTGGCCTAACGGCGCTGCCCGGGCAAAATTTTGAGTTAAAAATCTACCCAAAGTATTTCAGGATCCTCACCGTGCTACGGATTTCGTGTACCGAGCTGAGATTCTCCGGACTTAGGCTTGAGTTAGGAGTAGAACGGAGCACTTATGGGTTACACCCGTGTGCCGTGATGTTGATCCGTCGACTAAACTAAGCTAACTAAACTAGCTAGGATGTCGACAGACCACGCAGTAAAAAGAAGACAGACCTATAATATAGGCTATATGGATGTATCCCGGTGCAATGACATCGATCTTCTTGTCAATCAATCAACCAATCAGGTGCCGTGCCCACAGTGAAGGCTGGTTTCAATGGATCGCCAACACTGTCTGCCTCTCGCCCTGACTGTACATTCTGTCAGATTGTTGTCCACCCATCTCTTCATATTATCTGTCCACTTGTATCGTTGACTACCTCTTGCTCGCTTGCCTCTAACCTTACCCGCAAGTATGGTTTTTATACGAGTGTTATGTTTTTTAACGTGGCCGAAATACTCTCTTTTCATTCTAAGTTTTTTTTTTTTATTTTGATCCACTGTATTTGATTGGTTTTGTTTCCATGAAATATGACATATTCTTCTGTAAAATCCACACCTCTAGGGTCTCAGTTCGACTTTCTTATTGCTTTCTTGTCAATATCTTCTCTATGCTTGCTTGCGTTCGCTGGCTGTGAACTCCAGCATGAAGTCCTGTATGTCGGATGGTGACATCCTGTTGTCCAACATCAGTGTGATGTCATACCGAACTGAGGTTTGCGTGAGTATCCGTTGTCCCATGTCTGGCTTATTGGTGTGCAGACTGGTGGTTCCTCGCCGTGCAGGCAGATACTCTCCGACTTTGGAAGAAAAATAACCTGCAAGTAAAGCATGGCGATAGATCACCCCAATAATACCAATTAGGTTATGTTCACTATTCTGATGTTACATTAAGCGGGGCAACATACGTGTCAAGACACAATCCAGGCACCGTTAACATTAGCTAAGTAACTTGTTGTAGTTGTATCAATCTATGTTTGATGTTTGTATGCAAAGGCCGTAACCACAAGGTCCAGTTTGTCCCTTGTGACTATGTTCTAGAAACATTTACCTATTCTACTTTTCGTTTTCACTTACAGGGTGTTTGTAAAGACTCACTACACTTTGTATGTAGGTCAAATTTGAGCAATGAGGAACATGACGTAATAAAAACAAATGTGCTAAAAATTTCATTAAATTAGTCACAGTAGTTACTGCTATGGTCTAACGCTGTTTTAGGGGAGCTGGAAAGTACCAATGTAAGTATTCATTATAACAGGTGTTGGAAATGCCCGTCACGGGCTTCAAGACATGACTGTACACGTCTCTTCATATTGTCAAATAATACCTTCTGCAACGTGTCTGTTGTTATTTCCGTGTGTATCGATCGTCATTTCGAAACACTTGTTTAATTCAAAAAAAATCTTTCTTCCGTTGATAACACCATTCTGTTTAGAGTGCAAAGAATTACTACAGTAGACGACACCGCCATTCGCTGCATATTGCTTCAAGATGGACTGTGCGGCATATCTTTTATGACTTCGTGTACTTCGTTATTCAAAATTGTTCTACATACAAAATGTAGTGGGTCTTTACACACACCATCTATAGAGCCTGCAAGTTGCGTGAACGACTGCTCGATATTAACGTCACTCACCTTGAACCAAGGTCGTTGTCGTGGCTGTTATGGAAATCAGAAATCTGAAGAGATTTAAAGGCATTTGCAATAACCACTCTGCCCATTGATGGATGTCCCACAATAGACACAGAACCATATAAAAAGAGTTCGATTTCTGAGACAAAAAGAGTATGTGTAATAACTAGGCGTCAGTGGGTTCGGGTTACAATCTATCTGGAACAAATAATGCATTAATAACTAATCAAATCTGAATTAATGTCTGACTGTCTGTATGGGACAGAGGAAATTAAAGTAATAACTTCAGGTCTGGGTCAGTTAATTAGCAGCTATACAGATCAGAACGAGTTACAATATGAACGACGATATATTGGGTTGAAAGTTATATGTGTAACAATCGGCTGAGGCAAGAATTAACAAAAATAATACATAATAGAATCAGCTTAGGCAGGGCAGGGTTAGGGAAGAAACTTTGAACTTTGACCCAGCCATTATGGCGTGACGACGAAGGAGGTAACTCTCTCACATTCAGCATGGCGACGGAGAACAAGAATGGGGATCTTGTCCACGGAAACAAAAATTTTCTTTCACATCTGACGGATAAAGTTCAGCCCCAGAACCAAGTCTGTGCTTCATCTAGTGACACCAGTGGGGGAGCATTAGACCCGGAGCCACCAAGTATTCCGAAAAGAAGGTTGGCGTTTGTTGTCTGCTCTCTTACTTTGATAATAAATAAAATACATTTTCAAATTTCCAAGACTGTCGTCTGCAGATAGATTACTTTACCAGATTGATTTCAGGTGAAAGGTCGATTACACCCATTTTGCAAAAGAAAACGGGAAGATATAAATAATTATGATCACAATTTCCTATTTATGTTTTAACAAATAAGAGATCCCTAACTCACAATTATAAAACCGTTTTGTTACTCACTATTGAATTATTGTTTTTACAGCAGTCTCAGCCAGAGCGATGGTAGCTATGGTGGTTTGTCAGAAATAAAAACGCAGTATTTCGTAAGTCCCATTTTACAATGCTGCATATGCATTGAAGAAGGTGCATTTATGATTATAATGACGAATACGTCTCTTAACAAGCGCATAAGTCGCTCATAGCAGAAGTCAATGATGGTATGAATTGAATGGGCAATCATCTTCTCACTGTTGCCAGCTGGTTGACTTGATGCTGGAACTGGAACAATCCTTCTTGAGTTCATCACAACCAGTTTCATACTCGATTCTTTATTCCAGAAGCCATTATCAAGAATATTTATTAAAAGGTGTTTTACCATGCATTAAGCTATGGACTTGTTACTTTAGTTGATAGGGAGCTATGCTGATGTCATGAGCATGATTGGGCGAGAGGTTGACACTTGCATTCATTGCCCATCAGCAGACTAGAGGAAAAGCCTGGCCACCTATTGCTCCCTGCACCCAGGCCTACAAAATGTGACGTCTCTATCACATCACAGACCCATATCAGCTTCCTACTTTGGGATTTGTTTGTTTGTTTGTACAGGGTGTATAAGTGTATTTTTAATGTCTGTGCACTTTTTGAACATATTGCCAGTTTAGATTTTGTATCCACCTCTGGAGTTCATCCTCCTGCAGGGCCATGAAGGCCGAGCTCTGGAAGCACAGGTCAGTCTTGAAGTCCTGGCCGATTTCTAAACAACATAATAGGTAAATACAAAACTTGGAATGGCAATATTTTCAAAAACTTCACAGTCATTAAAAATACACTCTGTATATCCCCTCTGTCTATTGTCAGTGTCCGAAACACAAGTGTTTTTGACACTAGCATATCAGCTGTCTCATCTTTACGTATCCTACATGACCTAGACAATAAGTCCGCACAAGTTCCCTAACGTTTTGGGCCTCCACAAGTACGCTAATGTTTCGGGCCTCCACAAGTGGCATGCACTCATGTCACAGGCATCCATTCGTAACTATTTGAAGTGTAGACACAGAAAACAGTTTCTTTTGTAAGTGAAGTGTTGCCATATCAGATGGAAGATATGTGACAAGAGGTTAAGAGCAAAAGCTGCATTTCAAGACGGGGAAAAGTATCTTATGCAGTAAGTCACTACCACTGAATGTCAGACAGAGAGTACTGAAATGGTATATAGAATCTGTTTTGCTATATGGCAGTGAATCATGGAACAATAATGAACAAATTAGGAATAGTTAGGAAGAAATGGAGATGTGATTCCTGATGCAAATGTGAATATAATGGACTGCCAGAGTAACTTACAATGAACGATTGCTTGAAAGAAAGAAGCTAATGAAAGTAGAACATCATATCAACTATAAGAATGAGACAAACAGCATTCTTTGCTCATGTAATGAGAAAAAAGAAATTGGAAAACATTATTGATGGCTGGAAAGATCAGTGAGAAAAGAAGCAGAAGCAGACCAAGGGGAACTTTGGTGGATGGATTTAGACAGTGACATTGGAAGATTATCACCAGCAGAGTTGATCCAGAACACCAACACTGTGATCAATGGAGAGACATGAACACCTCAGTCATTTGGCAGGGCACGTGATAATGATGATGAAGTGAAATATTGGAAAGCTGTTTCAGTTCCGCAGTGGCAACCCCAATCTTCGTTCCCATACTGAAGATTATTTGATGCCTTCTGTTCTGCTCACTGAGGTCTATTACACTACCTGAGAAACTACATCCTAGTTTTTAGCCATACAACACAAATACATCAGGGTACACTATTCCTTCATCAGCCCCAGACTGAGAATCTATCATCTGTTTTAATTTCCAGGTCAACTGATACAATTTGAAGAGGTTCTTCTTATTCCTCATCCTTCTTAGCCATTTCAAGGATACTTGCCATATTATGTTCATATTCAGAAGGGTTATGATGTCTGCATCTTTCAGTTATAACCTTAACTATTGTTTTGGGATATAATTTGCCTTCCCTCTCCATACTTACACATCTGCTCTCTTAGCTAGACTGTATCAGTGTAGCCCTGAATCGGGAACCAGGAGTCGCTGTCCCACAGAGGCCAGCATACTGGCCATCTGGCCCAGTCAGTAGTCATGTGTTCGATTAACCATTGATTCAGACTTTTTAAAATTGACCTAGGCTGCCAGATTGACCCAGTCAAAAATTGTGCACCAGGAAATGTATGGGTAGTAAAGGTGGCCGATGTGATATAACCACAGCACCCATTGAATGCTGTTTAAAACAGTGGGGCTAGCACCGTAAACCCAATCTTCAGGTCTTGTGAAAGAGTCATTTATTTATTTGACAATTGATACCGGGCATGTATTTCTTCTTTGCCCACTATTCTCAAAATTCTTCTAAAACACATCTCTTGTATTTAGTTTCTTAACAGTTTCATGACTCATTGTTCAACCTGTAGTATAATCTTCATATTATTATCTCAAAAACCAACACCTGGGACAGTACATTAATTCCTTGTTCATTCAGCCATGATAAAAGCATTCATATAGTGGTATATTGTAGTATATACTTGTAGTGTATTCTTCATATTATTATATCAAGAACCAACACCTGGGACCATACATCATTTCCTTGTTCATTCAGCCGTGATGAAAGCATTCATTCAAACTGAGTAGTTAACTGCAACCATCCCTGTTGTGACCTAGTTAAAAGATGTTACTTACAGTTGAGCTTCATTGAAAAAAACAATTGACATTGAATTGTTTGGATAAGCCAGACAGAAGCCTTTCTATTTCTGTCACATATTATTTTATTATCTCATCTCATCTCATCTTGTTCGTCTTGTACCTTGTGGTTCGAGGTGAAGTATCACCAGTGGGAGAGTGCCCAGCTTATGGGCTTCATGCATCAATATTCCCATGATCTGCTATTCCTTCCATCCATCGTTTACGTGGCCGACCTCTTCCTCTGCTTCCATCTGGCCCGTACATCATTGCTTGTTGTGGTATGCTGTTACTTGGTAACCTAGTTGCATGGCCAAACCATTTGACTTGCTGCCTTCTAATAAAATCTAGCGATGCTCCAACCCCCCACTTTAGTCCTTCATATATTAATAATTCCGTAATCGAACGTTCTATAGAAGTAAACAAAGATCTACACCTTTGCATTATTGACTACACAAAGGCTTTCGATAAAGTGAGACATGTCAACATGATAAGGATGCTTGAAGATCTACAAATTGATGGAAAAGATCTTAGACTTGTAAAAAACATATATTGGAAACAACAAGCTGCCATAAGAGTTGATAATGAAGTAAGCCAATATCATCCTATTAAGAGAGGTGTGAGACAGGGATGTGTAATGTCTCCAGATCTGTTTTCCCTGTACAGTGAAAGTATTTTCAGAAATATTGAAAATATGGAAGGAATCAACATTGGGGGACGATGCATCAATAACATTAGATATGCAGATGATACAGTCTTGATTGCAGACAATGAACAGGACTTGCAAAATTTAGTAGATGCGGTTGTTACACACAGTGAACAACTAGGGTTAGAATTAAATTGTAAGAAGACACAGATTATGGTCGTCACTAGGAAGAATGAAATACCACAATGTAATATACAAGTAAATGGGAATATTCTTCAACAAGTGAATAGGTACAATTATCTCATAACAGTAATAACATCTGATGGGAGCTGCCTTGAAGAGATTAGAACAAGAATCGCCATGGCAAAAGTAGCCTTTAGCAAGATGAAAAACATACTGACCAATAAAAAGATGTCAATTGAAACGAGAAAAAGTGTTGAGATGCTACATAGAACCTGTACTTTTATATGGATGTGAAGCAGTCAGGCTGAAAAACATCTGATGGGTATAGAAATGTGGTTTCTGAGGAAAATGCAAAGAATACCATGGACAGCCAGAAAGACCAATGAACAAGTCCTTCAAGAAACAAATGAAGATCGTAAACTGATTAGAGACATTAGACGTAGACAGTCACAATTTTTAGGCATGTTATGAGAAGAAATGATTTGGAGAACTTGGTAACAACTGGTAAGATCGAGGGGAACAGACCAAGGGGAAGACCTAGAAGCAAGTACCTGGATGGCTTGGCCTTGTGGCATGGTCGAGACAGAAACACAGAGCTGATCCACGACTCTGGTGATTGAGTGAGATGGCAGAACATGACCGCCCACGCTTACCGGCATGGCACATGATGGATGGATGGATGGATATTAATCATTAGCAGGTGTGTTAGCAACGTCGATAGCAGACGGCACTGGTAGTGTCATGAGAGCAATCTTACAAATGTTCAATGTCTAGGCTCATCACCTGCAAAAGTGATGGAAAGATTGGCCACCTATTCCTCCAGTAATTCAGGCCTACAAAGGGGCTGAATGGTCTCGAGGTATGGTATCTGCCTCGAGTGCTGGAGGTCCCGGGTTCAAGCCCTGGTGAGTGCCGGGATTTTTTTATGTGGATTTCTAGTAACAAAATTTCCCCTGGTCTCTGGGTAGTGAGATCAGACACCTGTGTGTATTGTTGCGCACGTAAAAAATCCCTTGGGAGTTGGAAATCGATAAAGAGTAGCCTAATGACGCTGCCCGGGCAAAACTTTTGAGTTAAAAATTTACCCAAAGTATTTTAGGATCCTCGCCGGTGCTGCGGAGTTCATGCACTGAACTGAGATTCTCCAGACACAGGCTTGAGTTAGGAGTAGAACGGTTACATCCATATGCCAAATTGTTGATCCATCGACTAAACTAAACTTAACTAAACTAATTCAGGCCTACAAAATGTGATGGCACTGTTACATCACATACCATAACAGGAAACTGCTTCAGAAATTGTTTATGTAATGATAATTAATAACTATTGGATGAGATGATGGTATTAACTCCTTACAGCCGGAAAGTCATAATTTGGGTCTGGCAAATGGAAGCCAGTAATAATGGCTAGTAACATTAATAGACTGTGTTTTATATTTTCACTAGCTATACTTTTTAAGTTGAGTTGAGTTAAGAACCGACATCACTGCACTCAGGACATTCCCATACGTGCTCCGTCCCCTCGTGCAACAGCCAGTGAAGAGTCATACTACTAATCGTTCCCACCGCTATCTGATTAAAAGTTCTCCTGGTCTTCCCTTTCAGTTTTGAGATTCTTCCAGAACCATTGATTTTTCATTGATATTTCATTGGTGCATTTATCCCATCGTTTTATCAGTCCTCCTAAACATGCTGCAAAGAACTGCATGCTCTGTTTTCATTTACCTGCCATCCCACAGAACTGTGTGACTTATTTATTGACTCACCCTCATAAATTTTTCTACCCAGCTATGCACCGCTTTAAGGGACAAACATTTGTCAGCATAAACAGGAAACCCACCTTGGCGGGAGACATTTCGCGAATGACACCGAAGTTGAATGTGAAGTGAAAATGTGGTTTAGAAAACAGAGCACGCAGTTCTATGCAGCGGGTTTGGGGGGAACTGATAAAACAATGGGAGAAGTGCGTCAATGTTGGTGGAAATTATGTTGAGAAATAAAGGGACAATGTATGTATAAAAATAAACTGGTTTCAAGTTATCATCTTTAGTTATTTTTCTACAGCCATTTGTGACTTACTTATTAACTTACCCTTGTAGTTATT
The DNA here is from genome assembly GCA_014155875.1 of Cepaea nemoralis. Classification (NCBI taxonomy): domain Eukaryota; kingdom Metazoa; phylum Mollusca; class Gastropoda; order Stylommatophora; family Helicidae; genus Cepaea; species Cepaea nemoralis. The sequence goes on from JACEFZ010000220.1 coordinate 151,126, forward strand.
GTATCATTCTGTTAGTGTATGAAGTCCTGCAAACATACTAGTTAACTGAAAATCTTTCAGTCATCTGTCTGTAACATTGTAGTTAACTAACCATTCTTGTAGTGTCTGAAGTCCCACAAACATATTAGATAACATTCTTGCAGTAACTTATGGCATGTAACATTGTTGTTAACTAATCATTCATGTAATGTCTGAAGTCCCACAAACATACTAGATAACATTCTTGCAGTAACTTATGGCATGTAACATTGTTGTTAACAAATCATTCTTGTAATGTCTGAAGTCCCACAAACATACTAGATAACATTCTTGCAGTAACTTATGGCATGTAACATTGTTATTAACTAACCATTCTTGTAGTGTCTGAAGTCCCACAAATATACTAGATAACATTCTTGCAGTAACTTATGGCATGTAACATTGTTATTAACCAATCATTCTTGTAATGTCTGAAGTTCCACAAATATATTAGTTAACATTCTTGCAGTAACTTATGACATGTAACATTCTTGGTAACTAATCATTCTTATTTGTATCTGAAGTCCCACAAACATACTAGTTAACATTCATGCAGTAACTAAGTCTGTAACATTTTTTGTTAACTTACCATTCTCAACGTAATTTAAGACCCACAGTCATACAAGACAGTTTATCATTATTGCAGCAACTAAGGGATCAGTACATTAGGTAACCTTTTTACACTTTTTACAGTCTATTGGTGCCCTGCTTCCAGTTGCCATAGCAGTAAGTTTGTAAGGGTTACAGGTTATCTATACTGAATACAGGTTTTATACGATTGTGGTATGCTTGCACATACAATTTGCACATTTTTCTCTTTGTCAAAATGACAGATTATAATAGCTTCAATAAAATAACATGGCGATAGCAGATTTACTGAACACAAAAACAAAGTTGTACTGCATTTTTATTTTAATGCCAGTTTTGTTGTTTAACCCCCATGGGGTCGCTTTGAACTCAAGCATAATCCATGCTGGACTGCTTTTTGCATGTGGGATAGCTTTCCCTGTTACAGTGTCCCTCGTTATCAGACAAACCCACTCCAACTTAAGCAGTATGCGAGTTCTATATTGTCTAAATTAAACTAGACTAGATGGGAGGGGGGGGGGGGGGGGGCTGAGTGGTCTCGAGGTATGGTGTCCGCCTTGAGTGCTGGAGGTCCCGGGTTCAGATCCCGGTGAGGACCGGGATTTATTTTAAAAAATCAACCTGGTCTTCCAGTAACAAAATTTCCCCTGGTCTCTGGGTAGAGAGATCGGACGCCCGTGTGTATTGTTGCGCACGTAAAAAATCCCTTGGCAGTTGGAAATCGAAAAAAAGTAGCCTAACGGCGCTGCCTGGGCAAAATTTCAAGTTAAAAATCTACCCAAGTATTTCAGAATCCTCGCCGATGCAACGGATTTCGTGCATTGAGCTGAGTTTCTCCAGACTCAGGTTTGAGTTAGGAGGAAAACGGAGCACTTATGGGTTAAACCGTGTGCCGTGATGTTGATCCATCGACTAAACTAAACTAGACTGCATAGTGTTGATGATCCCTTAAATGTAAGTTCATCATCATCATATGTCTTACAAAGTGGTCAAGGGGTTCATCTCTCTCCACAGATCTTGCTCCTTGGTGTTCTGAATCAATTCTGTTGATGTTATTCCTTAGATCATCCAGCATCATTTCTCACGGTTTGCTTCTACCGCTGATCTTTCCATGTTTACCCATTTCCTGTTGATCAGACCATTACACTAATATCAGATTTGTCGTATGATAATTTGATTAACCAAAAGTTACAGTTACAGTTTTGTAAAATAGAAATATAACAAAATAAATAAATACTATGATGAGTAAACAAACAACAGTTGCAATTTTTCAGAAATAATTGTTATGGTTTTTATTGTTTCACAATTTTTATTGGTGTTTCACTTTTTTCCCCGCACAATTTATATTGGTGTTTCAGTTTATATTGTGTCACAATTTTTATTGGTGTTTCACTTTTTATTAGTGTATCACAGATTTTATTTATTATGTCACATTATTGGAGTGTTAAAAATTTTATTGGTGTATCACAATTTGTATTAGTGTTTCAGTTTTTATTGCTGTGTTACAATTTTAATGGTGTTTCAGATTTTATTTGAGTGTCTCATATTTTATTAGTATGTCACAGTTTTATTGATGTGTCACATAATTTATTGGTGTGTGAGCGTAGAGTGGTCTTTGAAAGTAGAGAGAGAACTCCACATGCACTATAGAAGACAATTAGACTGACCCTATCAGACAGTCTACTCACTGAAGGAGTAGTAGATGAGTTGGCTCGTTATAATGCTAGGAAGGTATGAACACCGGTCCCTGAAGAAAATCAACTATCCTTACAGTGATGCAGGAATGGAAGGCAAGACTTTAAGGTGTATTAAAGAATCAAGACAGCAGGCCTAGTATCTATGCCACAAACTCCTGCAGAAATGAGAACTCCCAGTGCACTGTCATACAACAAGACAACAGAGTCACAAAATATATAAACAATTTTTCTCTCTTTAACTATATCTATCAGTCTATCTATTGATTTGTAAAAGAAAAAAAACTAATACTTTGTTGAAAAATTACACAATGAAAATTATAAGCTTATTTCATTAACCTCCACCACTAGGGAGTAAAAAAATATTGAAAATCTTGATTTAAGCCAATAAAGGCTGAGAACAAATTTCGCTCATGAGTGGTTTTAGTCGGATAAAATCATAGACACTATTTTTGATCAAAGTCTTGTGTTGGTTAGGGCAAGGAAACCTTCCAGCTACTTAGCTTTGATTGAGTGTCTCCAGTGATGACAGCCTGTAGCCTTTACCAATTTGCTTCCCCTTCTCACACGGGGTGATGACTGTATCTGGTTCTGAGGGAATGTTGACAACCTGGTCTTACACCTCAGGCACTCTCTTCTATCAGCTTGATATGTTTACCTGTCTGGTGCTATGGTTAGCCAGACGCAGGTTCTGAGTGGCTATACTGAAGTGTTGTACTCAAAGAGTTATCTTAAGCTTGGTACTTAATCAGTGTAGTAAATGTGCAGCCTCTGGTTGCCTACAAAAGCTGGAAATACTGGAAGGCCTCGCATAAGCTTTTGGTGTAGAGATATTCCCCCCACTATCCCCACATTAGATTATTTATGGCCTCATCTGTAGACCCGTGGCTATATGAGGATAACAAAACATGTTATCTGGTTTCCTAGAAGCTGGATTATGATCTAGGGAAATGTTCTATGTTTCCCTAATGTTGTCTGCCATGTGTTCTTGAAAAAGATCTACCTGAACGGGGAAATAAAGATTAATCTGTTCTCCTTTCTGTATGGCAGTGAGTGGATATCCTGAAACATGGAATCAACCCAGCTTACCATCCCTGGTTGGTTTACACACACAGTCAATTGTTGGCACAACTTATAATTTCTTCTAGGTATATCTTGGGTTTTTTTTTTACCTATGTGTTATAATTAAATTATATACATCTATAGGAAAGTGACTGGATAGCAATCCTACCAAGAAACTAAAAGATTATACTTCATAGAAGTGAAATAGAAATAAATCAAGATTAAAAAATAGTCTAATTTATATTAATCAATGTGAATAGTTCTGACAGTCCATGTTACTAGAAATCACTCAGGTTGTCTAATGAAATTCTAGCAATCAATTAAATCAGTTATGAATGAAATTGTATCAACTCCTGTACTCTAGAACAATAAAACTCACATTAAAAACTTAGTGATAAAGAATTCATTCCAATTGAAGAATTTACTCAACAAACTTCGGTACTAATGTACTCGTGACTTCCTCATGAATATGTACATGTATCATTTGTTAACGATCTCTTACATCTTATCACACATGCTACCATAACTTGCTGATACTGGTCAACTATGTGGCTTGAAGTACACATCATGAGGGATTGAAGTAATTTTTACCTCGTGGGCGATCACCTTTGTCATACCTTCTAAATACTGTATGTTACTGACACACATGTGCTTCGCGTGTTCATGTTAAAATTTTAAAAAATAAAAAACATTTGTATTAATTCAATTTTACAAGTAAATGTTCCACCTTGTAACCAAATAATTCTCTTATTCATTGTACCATAAATATACAATATTGGCACACAAGTGGCAGCATTCGTAACAAACTGAATTAATAGTATCATTATACACAATTAAATGACAGCAGAGACAGAACCTGAACCCTCATTAGATGAAATTGCATGGGCAGTAAAGAACCTGAAGAATGGTAAATCACCTGGATGTGATGAGATACCTTGACGAGTTCACCTTGGGTAGTGAGAGTGAACCACACCCGAGGTGTCTCTGGCACTCCCGTGTATTCTAGCCCCAGGGGTTGGACAAGCTGATACACATTTTTACTCTGTGGTTGATCTCATATTAGTTAATTACGTCTACAAGCCCCTCCAGATTCTAGACCCCTACTAACTACCTACACCTGTGGAACAATGAACACTTAGGCATCGTCCGAGACCACACTCAATCATTATACAAAGAGCAAGTCAACTTACATAAAGTTTATTCTACCCTTGAGAATATAGAACTGAAATGAACATCCTGATAGAAGAATCTATTTACACAAATAGAAGATAGAGTAGAGACAGAATCAGAGATGTAGGTGTCTTCATCGAGTTGAGAAGTAGATTGGATGCAGATGTCCCGTCCAGTCGGTCCGCCACTCACCCGGCTTCCTTCCAGTGAGATGACTAGAACCTTGGAGACCACTCCGTCTCCAGAGCGTGGATCCACAACAATAGAGTCACTGCTGGACCACACTTCACTGGACCAACTGCATCTGTATCACTCCCCTGGAGTCACTGTTAATACAGTTCTCGAACAATACCGGTTGGGAGACAATCCTCCTGGACTTGGCTCCAAGTATTCGTTACTTCGATGAACTTAAATAGTCACTGACCAATCGAATGGTCTGTCACTCATAGCACAGTCCCACTGCAGAACGGATATGTCCTTGACCAATTCAATGGTCCCTTCATCACATCACAGGAACATGGATGGAAAAATGTCACTGACCAATTCAATGGTCTCTTACAGTCACACTGCTTTTAGAATCAGAAATGGCTTCTGAAATGTTACCGAGTCCTACTCGAACACAGTTTATACTCTTCATACTGAGACAGTACATTAATAGAATCAGACATCTATTTCACGGAAACAATTCAGGTTGGACTATAATCCATAGTCCCTTCCACCGGGTAACACTTGCCACAAGTCAATAGCTGGTGTAGTTCTTCTCAAGACCTGCCCCTAGAGCTGTCCAAAGAACCCTTCAAGTGTCTGAAGATCAGTTACTTCTGCGTTTAGGCAGAACCACCGTCATAATAGACGGACCGGTGTTTCCTTTCGTTGAGCATGATTACTCAAAATGCTGAAATGTTCCTGGCAGAACCAGAGTATCTTCTATTTTCAGAAAACATCACAAACCATCACTTCCCACACGTGCACCTTCAGGGCAGTTGTATTTCTTGATGCAACCTTCACGCATGGTGAATCACATTGGGTACCTGGTGTGGTTGAGTCTGGCGTGATAAGTAAAGAACTGAACCCTTCGCTGTGTCACACGAAGTGGTTTCCTGCCAACAACAGTTATAGTTGACTGGTTCCTCAACAGGCAAACTCCTGAAAAGGAAGAGCGACCGGTGAGAGTATACTGGCCCAAACATTAGTCCACATGCATCCTACCAATAACTACTCACTCCTCAGTCCTGCTACTTAGTTATGCATATAACCAAAGCATTATCTCTATATGGAGAGTAGTAAAGCATAGGTTCCCAAATGTCAGCTGGCCTCACAGAACAGCCCGTCAAACAGAGCAAGAAATCAGAATGACGAGTCTGATCGTAGGTCTCACCTATCCCTAATCAGCTACCAGTCGTCGCTAACGTCAGTAGTGATACAAGGCTGTTATTGTTCTAATTTAATCGAACTAAACAAATAGGATATAGGAATAGGACATGATCACGTCCACTATGTACACAAGCCTGTTTGCTGGTGGGATCACCTGCCCACGCCATAGCAAACTCTTCTTATCAGACTCTGCCTTAGAGTCAAGAAGCCTTCTTGAGAATACATGTTCCCCACATGTTCCAAGGGTAATGTTCCAGTTCTGTCCTCCCAAGTGGTTTAGCCTTGGCCTGGACCGAACTTCATCGTTGGTTTGGTCTACCAACCCATACTTTCATAACTTGCTTTCACTTCCCCCATATCCTATATTTCCCCAGTCTCATACAGCCTCCTTGCATCCTTCCATACTTCCAGCACCTTAGCATTCACTCGCACTAGCGCCAGTATGAAAGAAACAGGTAGCTTAGACAAGAATTCAGAACGCATATTTATATCGCGACGGCACGCAGTATTATCACGCGTCGAGCTATTTGGCGTTCGGAATTACCCCAGGAAGTATCACATGCCATGACCTAATATATATACACACAATGTCACATCAGATATATATATATATATATATATATATATAGCACCAAAGCAACTTACCTTTCCACAGAAATCCGCTGTTCCACACAATGAATTCACTATTAAGTTACTACACCATAGTTACATCATTCCTGGTGGCACAGAACTAAGTTCTTCCTTTACTTAGTAACTAAGCACAATTTTGTCTGAATCTCCACCTACCAACTTACCTGGTTTTCTAACCGTTCTTCTGGCTTCAGCAACTGACTGACATAATCTAAGTTTCCCTCCGGCACAAGTAACTATGTTTTATTCTAACACAGCAACCTAATAGATGCAACGATTGGTAATATATGGTACATATATTTGGAACCCAAATCGCCCACATCACATTACGGCGTTCCTAACAGCTGATTCGCGAGCACACAGTAAACAAACCCACGATTAACTGTCACCTGCGTTATCGATCGGTTTGCTAATTAGTATGCAAGGACATCCGCATAGGTAATGAGGTTAGAACAATGGCGTGTGGAACACACGTACAAAGTTAAATGATTTAAACGAATATCTACCTGAATGATGAGAAACCAGATCTCCAGTCAGCTTCCGAACTGTTCAAGGGCTTCTCAGCTTCCTTTCCATAACAGTCAGCCGAATCATGGTTGAGGTGAGACGCAACACAAAAATGGCTCACATCAGGCCTGCGTCTGTTCTGTTCGAACAACAGTAAGTGAATGACTGGTTTAGCCACTTTCCCGCTTCGTGCCAACTCAATGCGCACTAGAAGCGAGTGCTTCTTGAGAAAAGATACTTTCTCGGGAAACCGTCATTCCCCGCCTAGAGTTTCTAGATCTCTCTGCACGAGAATTTAGAGCGATACCCAGCCTCACGGGTTACTCGAATTTCGGTGTTTCGAGAAGATTCTAGATAGTAAGTCCTCCATCGGCTTCCCTCAGTCTATTTTTAGCTGGGAAAGTCCCCGATGACGCGCCAAAATAGTGCGGGATCTTGACGACCCAAGACAGATAAACGTGTTTCGTCACATACCAGATGAACTAATTATAGCAGGAGGAGACAAAATCTATTATGCATTATGTAAAAAGATATGGACTTATGGTATATGGCCAAAAGATTGGAAGAGAACTATCTTCATTCAATACCAAAAAAATGGGAACCTGAAATTATGCATCAATTATAGAACTGTTGCCCTGATCTGTCATGCAAATAAAATTCTACTAACAATCATAATGGGAAGACTTCGTAAGAAAATGGAAGAAGAAATTAACGTGGTTCAAGCTGGATTTAGACAAGGAAGAGGAACAAGAGATCACATTCTCAATATTTGTTTAATAATAGAGAAGTGCAGAGAATTTAATGTAAACTTATTCTCATGTTTTGTGGATTATTCAAACGCATTCAACTGTGTAAAACATCAGAAACTTTGGGAAATCATGAGGAATATGGGCTTTCCATCACATGTAATACAACTCATAAAAATGCTCTATCTAGACCAACAAGCAGCGGTTAGAATAGATGGCGAGACATCAGATTGGTTTGACATCGAGCAAGGAGTCTGTTAGGGCTGTGTGCTGTCACCCTATTTGTTTAAGTTTAACCTGTATGCCGAAAATATAATGAGAAATGTCAGAGATGATATAAACAGGGAGCAATATGATGCCCTTAAAATTGGTGGTCATGATGTACCAGAGATTCGGTATGCTGATGATACAGTATTGCTTTCCACCACACAGAATGGTTTAGAAAACCTAATAAACTCAACCCAATTGAATAGTTAGTTAGTTAGTCGACAGATCATCCTCATTGCACATCGAACCATTCAGTCCATAAGTGCTCGGATCCCCTCCTCAGCAAATCCCGCAGCGTGTAGCGGCTAACGACGCCAGTTCTGTGTTGGTTTATCAATCTTCTTTGGCTTCCTGCGTAGTGTTCTTGTTTGGCCACCCCTCTTTTAATTTGCTGCTTTAGCAGTCTGGCCATTGTTGTAGATTCACAGTCATCACTTGGTTCTCGCAAAAATCTTACTTCTCGTAGAGCATTCAGAATGTCAGCCTGGTTCATGGCGCGTCCGCCCTCCACAGTAGCCTTCACCTGCGAGCTCGTCAGCCCGCTCATTTCCTTGTACTCCCGCATGCCCTGGCACGAAGATGAAACTAATCTTTGCCAGCCGAGACCGCTCCAGAGGCAGCACCCATTCTCTTCGGATCGACCCCTCTATCCTCTTGATCATGTTCATTGAGTCGCTAAGGAAACAAGCCCTAGTGAATGTCTGTGTCTCGAGCCATGTTATTGCTTTACTTACTGCCATGACTTCCATGGTCAGGTTGAATAGTGAAAATCGCAACTTATATCTTAACATAGCAAAAACAAAGATAATGCATACAGATAAAACTACTATGGAGAAAGAAATATATGTTAATGAGGACAAATTGGAGGTGGTGGAAAATTTTGAATATCTTGGGTCATTGATTACCAACAATGGTGATACAATGAAAGAAATTAAAAGACAAATATCTGTTGCTCTTCAAAGATTAAAACAACTGAATAAATTGTGGAATGGAACAGATAGAACCACAGAAATTAGATTTTTAAGAGCATGCAACTTTCCTATTGCAACATACGCTTGTGAGATCTGGACACTTACTAAACAAGCTGAACAGATCATAATTGCAATATATAAATGATATATACTTCTTCTTCTTCTTCGTTCATCCGGAGTTTTTTTTTCCGGATGTGATTGTGTTGTGCCTGTTTACAGCAGAGCTGCGTTCTTGCGCCGTTAGGCCGACACATCCGACTTCTGCGGGCATTTGTTGACCGGGTTAACCTTCCCGGGAAATGATATATACGAGTTCTAAGAATATCTTGGATAAAGAAAAGAACAAATGCATCCATTCTTCAAGAGCTGAGTATTGAAAGGTTAGCTATTAAAGACGATAAAACCAAGAAAATTGAAGCGTCACAAAAGTTTAGAGAGAACAGTAATGGAGGGGTATATGCCTGGGAAGAGAGGAAGAGGAAGGCCAAAGAGAAGATGGGTGCAGGATGTGGCGGATGATCTCCAGATGGGTGTATCGGACGTGGGACATCTTGCTTATGGTCGGGAGGTTTTCCGGAAGGTTGCTATGGGAACAAGGTTTTGCAAAGGACACGCTACTGAATGAATGAATGAATTATACACAATTAATTCATCATACACGTAAATGTAATAATAGTATTTCGAGTTTCTTACCCTACTGGAATAAGTGTTCAACACAATAATCACCAGGGCACTCTGATGTTACTAGACTGATTCAAGTCACTTTTGGCCCAGATGCACTTTCTTGAGCGTGTGTGAACGGAATGACAGATTTGGTAGTCTCCATCACGAGGGTTTTTCTCGCGTGACCTTCCTGGTCAATGCGGATTAGATGACCTTTCACCTGGTCTGCCCAGTGGCCTTCCAATTTTGTTTACCCTGCTACTTTATCCTCAAATATTATAAGCATAAATTGTAATACTTTTATAAACCTATATACTTAAATATTATAAGCGTAAATTGTATTACTGTTTTAAACCAATATACCTATGTTAAGAATTCTTCCTTTGACATTAGCAAAGGTGAGTCTATCCAAGTAACTCACCACTGCAAGACAGATTTTATTGGTGTGTCACATAATTTAATTGCGTTTCACAAATAATTTATTGGTGTGTTATATGATTTATTGGTGTGTTATATGATTTATTGGTGTATTATATGATTTATTGATGTGGGCGATCTATATGTCTGAATAACAAATATGTTATATTAACAAAACTGTTATATTTTATTGTAACATTTGTTACTTTTTTTTTCTTTGCTCAGACAAGAGCTGTTGAAGTGGAATGGCTGGGGTTACAAAGACTCCAAGTTTTTTGTCAACAAGGATGGCCAGGTGGAGTTTACTGGAGAAAGGTACCGGATCAGTGGGTGCATAATGCCTGCGCTGAAAGATTGGATGTGTAAGACTGTAGGGATCAGTCTGGATCACAAAGCACCTTCACAGGTAAGCCAGTTCTTCTTATTCTTCTTGTGTTGGCTCACAGCATGTTTGCGTGGCATCTTTATTGCTGGGGTGCGCCTCCATCTTCAGAATCTTTCTTCTGCTAGGTAGACTCTGGTCTTGCTTGAGTTTAGATATGTATATATGTGCACACATATGGGTGCATGTATGTGCATACATACATATCTAGAACAGTCTGGTTTTGTGGCGCCAGAGACTCGCCATCGCCCCTTCTAGTGTTTGCTAAAACAGTTTGGCCGCATGAAGGCCTGGAGTTGGACTTTTATTGCCAGAGGTGATGAATGCACAAGCCATGTGGGTATTTTGTAAGGTTGGGCGCTCATCCTCAACTCCACATCCCCAGCTATAACAGCAATTTGGAACCAGGAAGCCAGTTAATTCTAAGCATGCTGGTTCAGTGGATGCACGATTTCTGCATTACATTTTAACCCTTTACAGGGCAGACGCTTTTCTTTTTTAGCCCTGAACGGGCAAGATTTTTTCAGGTTCGGTAAAATTATGGGTTGCGTTAGTAAAAACATCATAAATAAGGTGTTAGTCAACCGATTTTAGTTAAATAAACAACACAATGAAGGGAAAAGCATGCAGAATATGTTACTCACGCGATTGTTGCCGGTAATCCATATATGAACACAAATATTTACGAAATACAGCATGTTGTTTGTGATTTTCCGTCATCTATACGGCAATTTACAAACACATTTTCAGAATCATAATCACTTTCTTTAAAGTCCGACTCAGACTGCTAATGCAAAGTAACGCTTTGTGACTGATATCTAGCTCCAATTAATAGTGAACCTAGCGAAATCTCGGCTATCACTTGAAGAATCGCCGAAATCCGTTTTGAAAAACTAAGCGTAAAAACCCCGAAAACTATCAAAAAACGTCCGTAAAAGTCCGTTCAAATTCATAGTCGGCGCTTACAAATGGCGGCCACATTGTCAAGCTATCGGCGAAAGCAAAAGTAGCCGTCGGAAGTATCATAAGGCCGAGGAATCGCGTTTTTACAATGCATAATAGTATCAGACGGAATCGGCCGCTCTGCCCGTTAAAGGCATTGGCCGCAAATGGCCGTTCTGCCTGGTAAAAAGTTAAATGATGATGGGGTTTCCCCACACTTGGTGCGGTATTTTTGTCTCTAGTTGAGTTTCTATATCCTAATACATTTGTGAAGGTCTCGGTGGCAAAGGGGTTAAGCTGCTTGCCTCACACTCTGAAGGTCGTGGGTTTGTTTCCAGACTCAGTCTAAACTTTTACGAGTGCAGTTTTCTCAGACTCCTGGTTGTTGTCACTGGAACTATGGAGTCCATGCACAGTGCACTGCTGTCAGCAGACGCCTCATCGGTCAATCAGCATTAGGTCTTTTTTTTTCTTTATCTCCTTCCTCCTTCTCCTTTCTTTTATCCCCCATTGAATATAATGAATGAATCACACAAAAATGAGAAGTCGATGGTAAGCTTTTCTAGAAGACAATCACAAGTAACAGAATAGACATTGCGGCTAAAACCTTCATCAGCACAGAAACAAATAACTTACCCTGACACAACTACATGAATATATATATATATAAGTTACTCATCTGTATCCTTGTTGTGGACTAGACGCCTGTTTCATGAAATCCGCGTGTATGATTCTAACGAAGTGACTGAACTGGAAATGTGGTTATTCCCCATTGAAGCACACATCCATTAAGTGAAGTAGTTCACCTTATTAAATGGGGTAATACTGTGTACACATGAATTCTGTAACCTGACTAGTTTTTCACTTTTATCTCCAATCCTTTAGCCAGAAATATCGGCGGCCAACATACCCCTGCCCATCAAGAATGAAGCTTTTATTGCTGACCTCCGTAGAACTTCCATATCACATTCAGATGATTGCCAGGACCGGCTATTCAGAGCCCACGGTAAGCACATGATACAAGCCAAGTTAGAGATCTTTTCTATTTTAGTTTGATGTTTGTTGTTGAAGCTCTTGCAGTGGCTGGATTGTTGATTGTGCTTGTTAGTTTACTTGATTTCTTATGTTAATTTACTCCTTTTCAAGTTAGTTGATATTTCTTTAGTTTAGTTAACTGTTTAGTTAATTATTTTCTAGGTGTTTTTATTCCTTTGCTCGCTTTGAACTCATGAATAGTCCATGCTGGAATGATTTTTATGTGTGGGATATCTTTCATCTTTACCAATGTCCCTCTCCATCAAGCAAACCCACTCCGTCTTCAGAGGTACTTGTAATTTACGTCCCCGAGTCAAGGACAAAAAGTCAACATTTTAGTCCAACTGACCAGTGTAGGGTTTGAACCCACTACCTTGCTGTCAGCAACCGGAAGTCTAAAGGTAAGTACTCTTATCCATTCTGCCATGCTGACCTCCTCTAGGACAGTTGACTTGTGAAAAGTTATTCTTTTTAAGTAACTTTCTGTAAAGTTGTTTGGGTTCTGATTGGCTGAATTGACTACTCTTTAGCTCTGAACAAGCAGATCTGTGGACTTAAAGAGCATTAGTAGGTGGAACAGCTGTGTTGGGCAAAAGAGATAGTTTGAAGACTGAACAACTGCAGACTGAAGACACAATAACAGATGAAACAACATATTTAAGGAAGCTTGAGTTTGGATGTACTCATTAGTGTGGTTCTGGCAAGCAGGGGTGTACGAGGAGACCAATCTGGCATGTTTACGACCAGTGTGTGACTGAAACTATCCGCATCACCACCTTATGACATTTGTCGAGGAAGACGGAGCAACTGTGGATTTGCTCAGAGAGTTATCATGTCAATCCTTACACCCAAAAAAGCTTTCTCTTTAGACTAGGTGATTTCTCTGTAGTTCTGTTTTTTTTAGTTTACATCACCTCTCTATTGCTCTAGTTCTATACTTATTTAGTTGTGTTCACACCTCTCTTTTGCTCTATTTCTGTTTAGTTTTGTTCATCTCTCTTTAGTCCTACACTTATTTAGTTGTATTCACACCTCTCTGTAGTTCTACCTCTGGTTGTACTCACCTCTCTTTAGTCCTACTTCTGTTTAGTTTTACTCACCTCTCTTTAGTCCTACCTCTATTTAGTTTTACTCACCTCACTTTAGTCCTACTTCTATTTAGTTTTGCTCACATCTCTTGATGTAATTTTTGGTTGATCTTTGGGTTGATTTTTTTCCCCTTAAAATATAGGGTTGGCGATCTTTCCCAATAACCACAGATGAAAGACACAGGTTGAACGAGGCCGAATTTGGAATTTTTGTTTTGAAAATTGGAATTGGAACTTTCCCAATTCAGCTTTTCTGTTATTAACTTTGAGAATTGACTTCTCTATTAGATTAACTCTCTGACAAAAATTTGTGACTGTTACTTTCTATTCCAAGCCACCACAGGATAAAGTGGCATAGATATTTGAACATACAAGAATGTATCTGCATAATTATATTCTATTTTTCTTCAACAGGCCATACACTGCATGAGATCTTCTTGTTACGAGAAGGCAAATTTGATCGTATACCAGACCTGGTCATATGGCCAGGTAAGTTAAATACTATTAACATGTTTTCTTCATTATTTTAAAAGTAATTCCTTAAAAGTAAACATCTATTACCTAGATCTAAACTACTCTCCCTGTTTCTGCTTAGGTTTACTTTATGGTTTTGAATTACCTTGTAGTGTCTGTGAGAGACTGTGACATTTGTGTATACTGGAGATTTTCTTGCAACAGAATAGATATTCATCTATTCTATATTTGAATTCTAGCTGTCTTAGATTGTTTATAAACATTATCATCGTTTGTGATGTCTTCCAATGAATCTTTTATTTTACATGTCTGTTTTCTGGAGTTAACAATATTTCTCTTGAAGTAAACAAATTTAGCATCCTATTTTGTTTGTGGCTATACTGAGAGTTTTTGTTTTTTGTTTTGTTTTGTCCATTGCCAAGTTCACAAATGTGAAAAACTAAAGGATCTTTTGTGCACTGGTCATCAGGTGCTAGCCGCATATTTTCCTAATGCCCATTTCAGGCTGAGTTGACCTGAAAGCCCTGGTCACGTTTTACGAACCCTGTGTCAATGAGGGTTCAAACACCACCATCTAGCTAGTAGACAAGCTACCTACAGCAGCTCTGTATATTTGCAAAAGAATCAACCACAGATTAATTCAAACTTCATTATTTCTGTTATAATTCATTATGAACCCTGGTAATGTTTTTGATTTCAGAGCTACTCCATTTTGTGAGTGGTTGATGTTTTAATCCTGTTGGATTCAGTCAAATAGCAGTGGGAACGATTAGTAGTGTGACTCTTTGCTGGCTGTTGAACAAGGGGGTGGAGCGTGTAAGGGAATGTCGTGAGTGCAGTGATGTCGAATCTTAGCTCAACTCAACTCAATCCTATTGGTAAAGTCCTCTAAAGTACTAGAGGGTGTTTAGTTTAGTTTAGTTTAGTCGACGGATCAACATCACGGCACACGGGTGCAACCCATAAGTGCTCCGTTCTCCTCCTAACTCAAACCTGAGTCTGAGTGCACAAAATCTGGAGCACCGGCGAGGATCCTGAAATACTTTGGGTAGATTGTTAACTCGAAATTTTGCCTGGGCAGCGCCGTTAGGCTACCCTTTTTCGATTTCCAACTGCCAAGGGATTTTTTACGTGCGTAACAATACACACAGGTGTCCAATCTCACTACCCAGAAACCAGGGGAAATTTTATTACTAGAAGTCCGCGAGAAAAGATCCCGGTCATCACTGGGGCTTGAACCCGGGACCTCCAGCACTCGAGGCGGAAACCATACCTGGAGACCACACAGCCCCCGTGTGATTAATGCCAACATGGTCTCAGTTTAATGAAGAGGCACTCACACCTCCTAGTGATAGAGCATGGGCAGTGTACAGTAGTGCAGACAATGCAGCTCACAGGATCAGGTGTCTACCAGAGTTAGTCAACTACACCTGAACAGAGAAGGGCACTCACTTGTCCTGACGGAATGTCAGAGTCATTAAACTGATTAGCTTGGCATGACATTATCTGTATGACATGTGATAACCCATACCATCTTTCTTGTGGACTTACTGTGTATGAAGAAATACAAAATAACACAAAGTAATGCAGCTTTACAGAACAGAGTACACTTAGTTGCAGTTATAAACATAGTAAATTATGAATAACATTTGGTGGATCTGCAATAGCGCTTGGCCCATATTACTGTTGTGGAGTCGTAGATGCTAGCATGCTTGCCTGCCAACCCAGTGGTCATGTATTCAGCTCTTCATCAATGCAAATTTTTTAAATTGACATTGGATCCCAGACCGACCCGGCCTTAATGGGTACCAGGAAACACATGGGAAGTAAAGGCAGCCCGTGTGATCTTGATCACCTCACTCATCAAGTACCCATTGGTCTATACAGGTGCTAGCAGGTGCCACTCAATACACTTCTAAGCATGTAAAAGATCCTTTAATTTACTTTACTATATTAATAGACTTAGGTTCCAAGGCCTCACATGGTGAACAGGCTAGATTATGTTAAAACAAGATTATTATGTTTCTGTGCTGTTTGTGGACAAACTCTTGGCTTTATGTTTGATCAACTGCTGACTTGTTTTTCAGTGAGCCATGACGATGTTGTGAAAGTGGTTGAGCTGGCATGCAAGCATAATGTTGTGGTTATACCATTTGGTGGTGAGTACTTCCACTAGTTGGATAACTTCTGGTGGTTATGATTGTATCATTGGGTATTTTAGGTTATAGTGTTGTGGAAGCTGCAGAGTTGTAGTTTTATAGAAGAATCATGAGAACATCGTGGATGGATAAAAGAGCAATGAAGATATCTTGACAGAAGTTAACTCAGAAGGAGAGCTGGTTACTTGCATCAAAAGACAGTCCACATTCAAAACAATGTATTCTCTTAGTGAATTTGAACAGCCATTTCTGTGCAAATAGAAATAGTTCGTGTTAAATTCAAAATTACTGTGGGGATAACAAAAGATCCACATTCACACAATACTTGTGACTTTGTGTTTTAATTATTTCAGCTTTAGTGTTATTCATTTATTCACTTTATATGATATAGAACTCTGCGATTTGCACTCAAGAAGCAGCAAAATATGCCAGGCAATAAATCGTGCAACATATTGTTTGTGGCTTGTGTGTTTAAGGACCGCCCATATTCTTTGGGCATGTCATGGGAAAGGAAAAGCTGGAGTATGTCATCACTACGGAGGAGCAGGGGAAGACCAGGAGAGAAGATGCTGGAGTATATCATCACTACGGAGGAGCAGGGGAAGACCAGGAGAGAAGATGCTGGAGTATATCATCATTACGGAGGAGCAGGGGAAGACCAGGAGACAAGATGCTGGAGTATATCATCACTACGGAGGAGCAGGGGAAGACCAGGAGACAAGATGCTGGAGTATGTCATCACTACGGAGGAGCAGGGGAAGACCAGGAGACAAGATGCTGGAGTATATCATCATTACGGAGGAGCAGGGGAAGACCAGGAGAGAAGATGCTGGAGTATATCATCATTACGGAGGAGCAGGGGAAGACCAGGAGACAAGATGCTGGAGTATATCATCACTACGGAGGAGCAGGGGAAGACCAGGAGAGAAGATGCTGGAGTATATCATCACTACGGAGGAGCAGGGGAAGACCAGGAGAGAAGATGCTGGAGTATGTCATCACTACGGAGGAGCAGGGGAAGACCAGGAGACAAGATGCTGGAGTATATCATCACTACGGAGGAGCAGGGGAAGACCAGGAGAGAAGATGCTGGAGTATGTCATCACTACGGAGGAGCAGGGGAAGACCAGGAGACAAGATGCTGGAGTATGTCATCATTACGGAGGAGCAGGGGAAGACCAGGAGACAAGATGCTGGAGTATGTCATCATTACGGAGGAGCAGGGGAAGACCAGGAGAGAAGATGCTGGAGTATATCATCATTACGGAGGAGCAGGGGAAGACCAGGAGAGAAGATGCTGGAGTATGTCATCATTACGGAGGAGCAGGGGAAGACCAGGAGAGAAGATGCTGGAGTATATCATCACTACGGAGGAGCAGGGGAAGACCAGGAGAGAAGATGCTGGAGTATATCATCACTACGGAGGAGCAGGGGAAGACCAGGAGAGAAGATGCTGGAGTATGTCATCATTACGGAGGAGCAGGGGAAGACCAGGAGAGAAGATGCTGGAGTATGTCATCATTACGGAGGAGCAGGGGAAGACCAGGAGACAAGATGCTGGAGTATGTCATCATTACGGAGGAGCAGGGGAAGACCAGGAGAGAAGATGCTGGAGTATGTCATCACTACGGAGGAGCAGGGGAAGACCAGGAGACAAGATGCTGGAGTATGTCATCATTACGGAGGAGCAGGGGAAGACCAGGAGACAAGATGCTGGAGTATGTCATCATTACGGAGGAGCAGGGGAAGACCAGGAGACAAGATGCTGGAGTATGTCATCACTACGGAGGAGCAGGGGAAGACCAGGAGAGAAGATGCTGGAGTATGTCATCATTACGGAGGAGCAGGGGAAGACCAGGAGAGAAGATGCTGGAGTATGTCATCATTACGGAGGAGCAGGGGAAGACCAGGAGAGAAGATGCTGGAGTATGTCATCATTACGGAGGAGCAGGGTGAAGACCAGGAGAGAAGATGCTGGAGTAAATCATCACTACGGAGGAGCAGGGGAAGACCAGGAGACAAGATGCTGGAGTATGTCATCACTACGGAGGAGCAGGGGAAGACCAGGAGACAAGATGCTGGAGTATATCATCATTACGGAGGAGCAGGGGAAGACCAGGAGAGAAGATGCTGGAGTATGTCATCATTACGGAGGAGCAGGGGAAGACCAGGGAGAGAAGATGCTGAGGTATGTCATCATTACGGAGGAGCAGGGGAAGACCAGGAGACAAGATGCTGGAGTATATCATCACTACGGAGGAGCAGGGGAAGACCAGGAGACAAGATGCTGGAGTATATCATCATTACGGAGGAGCAGGGGAAGACCAGGAGACAAGATGCTGGAGTATATCATCATTACGGAGGAGCAGGGGAAGACCAGGGAGACAAGATGCTGGAGTATATCATCATTACGGAGGAGCAGGGGAAGACCAGGAGACAAGATGCTGGAGTATATCATCATTACGGAGGAGCAGGGGAAGACCAGGAGACAAGATGCTGGAGTATGTCATCATTACGGAGGAGCAGGGGAAGACCAGGAGAGAAGATGCTGGAGTATGTCATCATTACGGAGGAGCAGGGGAAGACCAGGAGACAAGATGCTGGAGTATATCATCACTACGGAGGAGCAGGGGAAGACCAGGAGACAAGATGCTGGAGTAATGTCATCACTACGGAGGAGCAGGGGAAGACCAGGAGACAAGATGCTGGAGTATATCATCATTACGGAGGAGCAGGGGAAGACCAGGAGAGAAGATGCTGGAGTATGTCATCACTACGGAGGAGCAGGGGAAGACCAGGAGACAAGATGCTGGAGTATGTCATCATTACGGAGGAGCAGGGGAAGACCAGGAGAGAAGATGCTGGAGTATGTCATCACTACGGAGGAGCAGGGGAAGACCAGGAGACAAGATGCTGGAGTATATCATCACTACGGAGGAGCAGGGGAAGACCAGGAGAGAAGATGCTGGAGTATGTCATCACTACGGAGGAGCAGGGGAAGACCAGGAGAGAAGATGCTGGAGTATATCATCACTACGGAGGAGCAGGGGAAGACCAGGAGACAAGATGCTGGAGTATATCATCACTACGGAGGAGCAGGGGAAGACCAGGAGACAAGATGCTGGAGTATATCATCACTACGGAGGAGCAGGGGAAGACCAGGAGAGAAGATGCTGGAGTATGTCATCATTACGGAGGAGCAGGGGAAGACCAGGAGACAAGATGCTGGAGTATGTCATCACTACGGAGGAGCAGGGGAAGACCAGGAGACAAGATGCTGGAGTATATCATCACTACGGAGGAGCAGGGGAAGACCAGGAGAGAAGATGCTGGAGTATGTCATCATTACGGAGGAGCAGGGGAAGACCAGGAGACAAGATGCTGGAGTATATCATCACTACGGAGGAGCAGGGGAAGACCAGGAGACAAGATGCTGGAGTATGTCATCACTACGGAGGAGCAGGGGAAGACCAGGAGACAAGATGCTGGAGTATATCATCATTACGGAGGAGGCAGGGGAAGACCAGGAGAGAAGATGCTGGAGTATGTCATCACTACGGAGGAGCAGGGGAAGACCAGGAGACAAGATTGCTGGAGTATGTCATCCATTACGGAGGAGCAGGGGAAGACCAGGAGAGAAGATGCTGGAGTATGTCATCACTACGGAGGAGCAGTGGAAGACCAGGAGACAAGATGCTGGAGTATATCATCACTACGGAGGAGCAGGGGAAGACCAGGAGAGAAGATGCTGGAGTATGTCATCACTACGGAGGAGCAGGGGAAGACCAGGAGAGAAGATGCTGGAGTATATCATCACTACGGAGGAGCAGGGGAAGAACCAGGAGTACAAGATGCTGGAGTATATCATCACTACGGAGGAGCAGGGGAAGACCAGGAGACAAGATGCTGGAGTATATCATCACTACGGAGGAGCAGGGGAAGACCAGGAGAGAAGATGCTGGAGTATGTCATCATTACGGAGGAGCAGGGGAAGACCAGGAGACAAGATGCTGGAGTATGTCATCACTACGGAGGAGCAGGGGAAGACCAGGAGACAAGATGCTGGAGTATATCATCACTACGGAGGAGCAGGGGAAGACCAGGAGAGAAGATGCTGGAGTATGTCATCATTACGGAGGAGCAGGGGAAGACCAGGAGACAAGATGCTGGAGTATATCATCACTACGGAGGAGCAGGGGAAGACCAGGAGACAAGATGCTGGAGTATGTCATCACTACGGAGGAGCAGGGGAAGACCAGGAGACAAGATGCTGGAGTATATCATCATTACGGAGGAGCAGGGGAAGACCAGGAGAGAAGATGCTGGAGTATGTCATCACTACGGAGGAGCAGGGGAAGACCAGGAGACAAGATGCTGGAGTATGTCCATCATTACGGAGGAGGCAGGGGAAGACCAGGAGAGAAGATGCTGGAGTATTATCATCACTACGGAGGAGCAGGGGAAGACCAGGAGACAAGATGCTGGAGTATATCATCACTACGGAGGAGCAGGGGAAGACCAGGAGAGAAGATGCTGGAGTATGTCATCACTACGAGGAGCAGGGGAAGACCAGGAGAGAAGATGCTGGAGTATATCATCACTACGGAGGAGCAGGGGAAGACCAGGAGACAAGATGCTGGAGTATATCATCACTACGGAGGAGCAGGGGAAGACCAGGAGACAAGATGCTGGAGTATATCATCACTACGGAGGAGCAGGGGAAGACCAGGGAGAGAAGATGCTGGAGTATGTCATCATTACGGAGGAGCAGGGGAAGACCAGGAGAGAAGATGCTGGAGTATGTCATCACTACAGGGGAGCAAGGGGAGACCAGAGACAAGATGCTGGAGTATATCATCACTAACGGAGGAGCAGGGGAAGACCAGGAGAGAAGATGCTGGAGTATGTCGTCATTACGGAGGAGCAGGGAAGACCGGAGACAAGATGCTGGAGTATATCATCACTACGAGGAGCAGGGGAAGAACCAGGATAGAAGATGCTGGAGTATATCATCACTTACGGAGGATCAGGGGAAGACCAGGAGAGAAGATGCTGGAGTATATCATCACTACGGAGGAGCAGGGGAAGAACAGGAGACAAGATGCTGGAGTATGTCAGCCTAACTACGGAGGAGCAGGGGAAGACCAGGAGACAAGATGCTGAGTATATCATCACTACGGAGGAGCAGGGGAAAGACCAGGAGACAAGATGCTGGAGTATATCATCATTACGGAGGAGCAAGGGAAGACCAGGAGACAAGATGCTGGAGGTATATCATCACTACGGAGGAGCAGGGGAAAACCAGGAGACAAGATGCTGGAGTATATCATCACTACGGAGGAGCAGGGGAAGACCAGGAGAGAAGATGCTGGAGTATATCATCACTACGGAGGAGCAGGGGAAGACCAGGAGACAAGATGCTGGAGTATGTCATCACTACGGAGGAGCAGGGGAAGACCAGGAGACAAGATGCTGGAGTATATCATCATTACGGAGGAGCAGGGGAAGACCAGGAGACAAGATGCTGGAGTATATCATCACTACGGAGGAGCAGGGGAAGACCAGGAGAGAAGATGCTGGAGTATGTCATCATTACGAGGAGCAGGGGAAGACCAGGAGAGAAGATGCTGGAGTATATCATCACTACGGAGGAGCAGGGGAAGACCAGGAGAGAAGATGCTGGAGTATGTCATCATTACGGAGGAGCAGGGAAGACCAGGAGAGAAGATGCTGGAGTATATCATCACTACGGAGGAGCAGGGGAAGACCAGGAGAGAAGATGCTGGAGTATGTCATCACTACGGAGGAGCAGGGGAAGACCAGGAGAGAAGATGCTGGAGTATATCATCATTACGGAGGAGCAGGGGAAGACCAGGAGAGAAGATGCTGGAGTATGTCATCATTACGGAGGAGCAGGGGAAGACCAGGAGAGAAGATGCTGGAGTATGTCATCACTACGGAGGAGCAGGGGAAGACCAGGAGAGAAGATGCTGGAGTATATCATCATTACGGAGGAGCAGGGGAAGACCAGGAGAGAAGATGCTGGAGTATATCATCATTACGGAGGAGCAGGGGAAGACCAGGAGACAAGATGCTGGAGTATGTCATCATTACGGAGGAGCAGGGAAGACCAGGAGACAAGATGCTGGAGTATGTCATCACTACGGAGGAGCAGGGGAAGACCAGGAGAGAAGATGCTGGAGTATATCATCACTACGGAGGAGCAGGGGAAGACCAGGAGACAAGATGCTGGAGTATGTCATCATTACGGAGGAGCAGGGGAAGACCAGGAGACAAGATGCTGGAGTATATCATCATTACGGAGGAGCAGGGAAGACCAGGAGAGAAGATGCTGGAGTATATCATCACTACGGAGGAGCAGGGGAAGACCAGGAGACAAGATGCTGGAGTATATCATCACTACGGAGGAGCAGGGGAAGACCAGGAGAGAAGATGCTGGAGTATGTCATCATTACGGAGGAGCAGGGGAAGACCAGGAGACAAGATGCTGGAGTATATCATCACTACGGAGGAGCAGGGGAAGACCAGGAGACAAGATGCTGGAGTATGTCATCATTACGGAGGAGCAGGGGAAGACCAGGAGACAAGATGCTGGAGTATGTCATCATTACGGAGGAGCAGGGGAAGACCAGGAGACAAGATGCTGGAGTATGTCATCATTACGGAGGAGCAGGGGAAGACCAGGAGAGAAGATGCTGGAGTATGTCATCACTACGGAGGAGCAGGGGAAGACCAGGAGACAAGATGCTGGAGTATGTCATCACTACGGAGGAGCAGGGGAAGACCAGGAGAGAAGATGCTGGAGTATATCATCACTACGGAGGAGCAGGGGAAGACCAGGAGACAAGATGCTGGAGTATGTCATCACTACGGAGGAGCAGGGGAAGACCAGGAGAGAAGATGCTGGAGTATGTCATCATTACGGGGGAGCAGGGGAAGACCAGGAGAGAAGATGCTGGAGTATATCATCACTACGGAGGAGCAGGGGAAGACCAGGAGACAAGATGCTGGAGTATGTCATCACTACGGAGGAGCAGGGGAAGACCAGGAGACAAGATGCTGGAGTATATCATCACTACGGAGGAGCAGGGGAAGACCAGGAGAGAAGATGCTGGAGTATATCATCATTACGGAGGAGCAGGGGAAGACCAGGAGACAAGATGCTGGAGTATATCATCACTACGGAGGAGCAGGGGAAGACCAGGAGAGAAGATGCTGGAGTATGTCATCATTACGGAGGAGCAGGGGAAGACCAGGAGACAAGATGCTGGAGTATATCATCACTACGGAGGAGCAGGGGAAGACCAGGAGAGAAGATGCTGGAGTATGTCATCATTACGGAGGAGCAGGGGAAGACCAGGAGAGAAGATGCTGGAGTATATCATCATTACGGAGGAGCAGGGGAAGACCAGGAGACAAGATGCTGGAGTATGTCATCACTACGGAGGAGCAGGGGAAGACCAGGAGAGAAGATGCTGGAGTATGTCATCATTACGGAGGAGCAGGGGAAGACCAGGAGACAAGATGCTGGAGTATGTCATCACTACGGAGGAGCAGGGGAAGACCAGGAGACAAGATGCTGGAGTATGTCATCACTACGGAGGAGCAGGGGAAGACCAGGAGACAAGATGCTGGAGTATATCATCACTACGGAGGAGCAGGGGAAGACCAGGAGACAAGATGCTGGAGTATGTCATCACTACGGAGGAGCAGGGGAAGACCAGGAGAGAAGATGCTGGAGTATATCATCATTACGGAGGAGCAGGGGAAGACCAGGAGACAAGATGCTGGAGTATGTCATCACTACGGAGGAGCAGGGGAAGACCAGGAGACAAGATGCTGGAGTATGTCATCACTACGGAGGAGCAGGGGAAGACCAGGAGAAAAGATGCTGGAGTATGTCATCACTACGGAGGAGCAGGGGAAGACCAGGAGACAAGATGCTGGAGTATGTCATCATTACGGAGGAGCAGGGGAAGACCAGGAGACAAGATGCTGGAGTATATCATCACTACGGAGGAGCAGGGGAAGACCAGGAGACAAGATGCTGGAGTATGTCATCATTACGGAGGAGCAGGGGAAGACCAGGAGACAAGATGCTGGAGTATGTCATCATTACGGGGGAGCAGGGGAAGACCAGGAGACAAGATGCTGGAGTATGTCATCACTACGGAGGAGCAGGGGAAGACCAGGAGAGAAGATGCTGGAGTATGTCATCATTACGGGGGAGCAGGGGAAGACCAGGAGACAAGATGCTGGAGTATGTCATCACTACGGAGGAGCAGGGGAAGACCAGGAGACAAGATGCTGGAGTATGTCATCATTACGGGGGAGCAGGGGAAGACCAGGAGACAAGATGCTGGAGTATGTCATCACTACGGAGGAGCAGGGGAAGACCAGGAGACAAGATGCTGGAGTATGTCATCATTACGGGGGAGCAGGGGAAGACCAGGAGACAAGATGCTGGAGTATATCATCACTACGGAGGAGCAGGGGAAGACCAGGAGACAAGATGCTGGAGTATATCATCACTACGGAGGAGCAGGGGAAGACCAGGAGACAAGATGCTGGAGTATATCATCATTACGGAGGAGCAGGGGAAGACCAGGAGACAAGATGCTGGAGTATATCATCACTACGGAGGAGCAGGGGAAGACCAGGAGACAAGATGCTGGAGTATGTCATCACTACGGGGGAGCAGGGGAAGACCAGGAGACAAGATGCTGGAGTATGTCATCACTACGGGGGAGCAGGGGAAGACCAGGAGAGAAGATGCTGGAGTATATCATCATTACGGAGGAGCAGGGGAAGACCAGGAGACAAGATGCTGGAGTATATCATCATTACGGAGGAGCAGGGGAAGACCAGGAGACAAGATGCTGGAGTATATCATCATTACGGAGGAGCAGGGGAAGACAGGAGACAAGATGCTGGAGTATGTCATCACTACGGAGGAGCAGGGGAAGACCAGGAGACAAGATGCTGGAGTATGTCATCATTACGGAGGAGCAGGGGAAGACCAGGAGACAAGATGCTGGAGTATGTCATCACTACGGGGGAGCAGGGGAAGACCAGGAGACAAGATGCTGGAGTATGTCATCACTACGGGGGAGCAGGGGAAGACCAGGAGACAAGATGCTGGAGTATATCATCATTACGGAGGAGCAGGGGAAGACCAGGAGACAAGATGCTGGAGTATGTCATCACTACGGGGGAGCAGGGGAAGACCAGGAGACAAGATGCTGGAGTATATCATCATTACGGAGGAGCAGGGGAAGACCAGGAGAGAAGATGCTGGAGTATGTCATCATTACGGAGGAGCAGGGGAAGACCAGGAGAGAAGATGCTGGAGTATGTCATCATTACGGAGGAGCAGGGAAGACCAGGAGACAAGATGCTGGAGTATATCATCACTACGGAGGAGCAGGGGAAGACCAGGAGACAAGATGCTGGAGTATATCATCATTACGGAGGAGCAGGGGAAGACCAGGAGACAAGATGCTGGAGTATATCATCATTACGGAGGAGCAGGGGAAGACCAGGAGACAAGATGCTGGAGTATATCATCATTACGGAGGAGCAGGGGAAGACCAGGAGACAAGATGCTGGAGTATATCATCATTACGGAGGAGCAGGGGAAGACCAGGAGACAAGATGCTGGAGTATGTCATCATTACGGAGGAGCAGGGGAAGACCAGGAGAGAAGATGCTGGAGTATGTCATCATTACGGAGGAGCAGGGGAAGACCAGGAGACAAGATGCTGGAGTATATCATCACTACGGAGGAGCAGGGGAAGACCAGGAGACAAGATGCTGGAGTATGTCATCACTACGGAGGAGCAGGGGAAGACCAGGAGACAAGATGCTGGAGTATATCATCATTACGGAGGAGCAGGGGAAGACCAGGAGAGAAGATGCTGGAGTATGTCATCACTACGGAGGAGCAGGGGAAGACCAGGAGACAAGATGCTGGAGTATGTCATCATTACGGAGGAGCAGGGGAAGACCAGGAGAGAAGATGCTGGAGTATGTCATCACTACGGAGGAGCAGGGGAAGACCAGGAGACAAGATGCTGGAGTATATCATCACTACGGAGGAGCAGGGGAAGACCAGGAGAGAAGATGCTGGAGTATGTCATCACTACGGAGGAGCAGGGGAAGACCAGGAGAGAAGATGCTGGAGTATATCATCACTACGGAGGAGCAGGGGAAGACCAGGAGAGAAGATGCTGGAGTATGTCATCATTACGGAAGGAGCAGGGGGAAGACCAGGAGACAAGATGCTGGAGTATATCATCACTACGGAGGAGCAGGGGAAGACCAGGAGACAAGATGCTGGAGTATATCATCATTACGGAGGAGCAGGGGAAGACCAGGAGAGAAGATGCTGGAGTATGTCATCACTACGGAGGAGCAGGGGAAGACCAGGAGAGAAAGATGCTGGAGTATATCATCACTTACGGAGGAGCAGGGGAAGACCAGGAGAGAAAGATGCTGGAGTAATGTCATCATTACGGAGGAGCAGGGAAGACCAGGAGACAAGATGCTGGAGTATATCATCACTTACGGAGGAGCAGGGGAAGACCAGGAGACAAGATGACTGGAGTATATCATCACTACGGAGGAGCAGGGGAAGACCAGGAGACAAGATGCTGGAGTATATCATCATTACGGAGGAGCAGGGGAAGACCAGGAGAGAAGATGCTGGAGTATGTCATCATTACGGAGGAGCAGGGGAAGACCAGGAGAGAAGATGCTGGAGTATGTCATCATTACGGAGGAGCAGGGGAAGACCAGGAGACAAGATGCTGGAGTATATCATCACTACGGAGGAGCAGGGGAAGACCAGGAGACAAGATGCTGGAGTATATCATCATTACGGGAGGAGCAGGGGAAGACCAGGAGACAAGATGCTGGAGTATATCATCATTACGGAGGAGCAGGGGAGACCAGGAGACAAGATGCTGGAGTATATCATCATTACGGAGGAGCAGGGGAAGACCAGGAGACAAGATGCTGGAGTATATCATCATTAACGGAGGAGCAGGGGAAGACCAGGAGACAAGATGCTGGAGTATGTCATCATTACGGAGGAGCAGGGGAAGACCAGGAGAGAAGATGCTGGAGTATGTCATCACTACGGAGGAGCAGGGGAAGACCAGGAGACAAGATGCTGGAGTATATCATCACTACGGAGGAGCAGGGGAAGACCAGGAGACAAGATGCTGGAGTATGTCATCACTACGGAGGAGCAGGGGAAGACCAGGAGACAAGATGCTGGAGTATATCATCATTACGGAGGAGCAGGGGAAAGACCAGGAGAGAAGATGCTGGAGTATGTCATCACTACGGAGGAGCAGGGGAAGACCAGGAGGACAAGAGCTGGAGTATGTCATCATTACGGAGGAGCAGGGGAAGACCAGGAGAGAAGATGCTGGAGTATGTCATCACTACGGAGGAGCAGGGGAAGACCAGGAGACAAGATGCTGGAGTATATCATCACTACGGAGGAGCAGGGGAAGACCAGGAGAGAAGATGCTGGAGTATGTCATCACTACGGAGGAGCAGGGGAAGACCAGGAGAGAAGATGCTGGAGTATATCATCACTACGGAGGAGCAGGGGAAGACCAGGAGACAAGATGCTGGAGTATATCATCACTACGGAGGAGCAGGGGAAGACCAGGAGACAAGATGCTGGAGTATATCATCACTACGGAGGAGCAGGGGAAGACCAGGAGAGAAGATGCTGGAGTATGTCATCATTACGGAGGAGCAGGGGAAAACCAGGAGAGAAGATGCTGGAGTATGTCATCACTACGGAGGAGCAGGGGAAGACCAGGAGACAAGATGCTGGAGTATATCATCACTACGGAGGAGCAGGGGAAGACCAGGAGAGAAGATGCTGGAGTATGTCATCATTACGGAGGAGCAGGGGAAGACCAGGAGACAAGATGCTGGAGTATATCATCACTACGGAGGAGCAGGGGAAGACCAGGAGACAAGATGCTGGAGTATGTCATCACTACGGAGGAGCAGGGGAAGACCAGGAGACAAGATGCTGGAGTATATCATCATTACGGAGGAGCAGGGGAAGACCAGGAGAGAAGATGCTGGAGTATGTCATCACTACGGAGGAGCAGGGAAGACCAGGAGACAAGATGCTGGAGTATGTCATCATTACGGAGGAGCAGGGAAGACCAGGAGAGAAGATGCTGGAGTATGTCATCACTACGGAGGAGCAGGGGAAGACCAGGAGACAAGATGCTGGAGTATATCATCACTACGGAGGAGCAGGGGAAGACCAGGAGAGAAGATGCTGGAGTATGTCATCACTACGGAGAAGCAGGGGAAGACCAGGAGAGAAGATGCTGGAGTATATCATCACTACGGAGGAGCAGGGGAAGACCAGGAGACAAGATGCTGGAGTATATCATCACTACGAGGAGCAGGGGAAGACCAGGAGACAAGATGCTGGAGTATATCATCACTACGGAGGAGCAGGGGAAGACCAGGAGAGAAGATGCTGGAGTATGTCATCATTACGGAGGAGCAGGGAAGACCAGGAGAGAAGATGCTGGAGTATGTCATCACTACGGAGGAGCAGGGGAAGACCAGGAGACAAGATGCTGGAGTATATCATCACTACGGAGGAGCAGGGGAAGACCAGGAGAGAAGATGCTGGAGTATGTCATCATTACGGAGGAGCAGGGGAAGACCAGGAGACAAGATGCTGGAGTATATCATCACTACGGAGGAGCAGGGGAAGACCAGGAGAGAAGATGCTGGAGTTATCATCACTACGGAGGAGCAGGGGAAGACCAGGAGAGAAGATGCTGGAGTATATCATCACTACGGAGGAGCAGGGGAAGACCAGGAGACAAGATGCTGGAGTATGTCATCACTACGGAGGAGCAGGGGAAGACCAGGAGACAAGATGCTGGAGTATATCATCACTACGGAGGAGCAGGGGAAGACCAGGAGACAAGATGCTGGAGTATATCATCATTACGGAGGAGCAGGGGAAGACCAGGAGACAAGATGCTGGAGTATATCATCACTACGGAGGAGCAGGGGAAAACCAGGAGACAAGATGCTGGAGTATATCATCACTACGGAGGAGCAGGGGAAGACCAGGAGAGAAGATGCTGGAGTATATCATCACTACGGAGGAGCAGGGGAAGACCAGGAGACAAGATGCTGGAGTATGTCATCACTACGGAGGAGCAGGGGAAGACCAGGAGACAAGATGCTGGAGTATATCATCATTACGGAGGAGCAGGGGAAGACCAGGAGACAAGATGCTGGAGTATATCATCACTACGGAGGAGCAGGGGAAGACCAGGAGAGAAGATGCTGGAGTATGTCATCATTACCGAGGAGCAGGGGAAGACCAGGAGAGAAGATGCTGGAGTATATCATCACTACGGAGGAGCAGGGGAAGACCAGGAGAGAAGATGCTGGAGTATGTCATCATTACGGAGGAGCAGGGGAAGACCAGGAGAGAAGATGCTGGAGTATATCATCACTACGGAGGAGCAGGGGAAGACCAGGAGAGAAGATGCTGGAGTATGTCATCACTACGGAGGAGCAGGGGAAGACCAGGAGAGAAGATGCTGGAGTATATCATCATTACGGAGGAGCAGGGGAAGACCAGGAGAGAAGATGCTGGAGTATGTCATCATTACGGAGGAGCAGGGGAAGACCAGGAGAGAAGATGCTGGAGTATGTCATCACTACGGAGGAGCAGGGGAAGACCAGGAGAGAAGATGCTGGAGTATATCATCATTACGGAGGAGCAGG
Organism: Cepaea nemoralis; assembly: GCA_014155875.1. NCBI lineage: Eukaryota > Metazoa > Mollusca > Gastropoda > Stylommatophora > Helicidae > Cepaea > Cepaea nemoralis. Next base: position 181,134 of record JACEFZ010000220.1, read on the forward strand.
GGAAGACCAGGAGAGAAGATGCTGGAGTATATCATCATTACGGAGGAGCAGGGGAAGACCAGGAGACAAGATGCTGGAGTATGTCATCATTACGGAGGAGCAGGGGAAGACCAGGAGACAAGATGCTGGAGTATGTCATCACTACGGAGGAGCAGGGGAAGACCAGGAGAGAAGATGCTGGAGTATATCATCACTACGGAGGAGCAGGGGAAGACCAGGAGACAAGATGCTGGAGTATGTCATCATTACGGAGGAGCAGGGGAAGACCAGGAGACAAGATGCTGGAGTATATCATCATTACGGAGGAGCAGGGGAAGACCAGGAGAGAAGATGCTGGAGTATATCATCACTACGGAGGAGCAGGGGAAGACAGGAGACAAGATGCTGGAGTATATCATCACTACGGAGGAGCAGGGGAAGACCAGGAGAGAAGATGCTGGAGTATGTCATCATTACGGAGGAGCAGGGGAAGACCAGGAGACAAGATGCTGGAGTATATCATCACTACGGAGGAGCAGGGGAAGACCAGGAGACAAGATGCTGGAGTATGTCATCATTACGGAGGAGCAGGGGAAGACCAGGAGACAAGATGCTGGAGTATGTCATCATTACGGAGGAGCAGGGGAAGACCAGGAGACAAGATGCTGGAGTATGTCATCATTACGGAGGAGCAGGGGAAGACCAGGAGAGAAGATGCTGGAGTATGTCATCACTACGGAGGAGCAGGGGAAGACCAGGAGACAAGATGCTGGAGTATGTCATCACTACGGAGGAGCAGGGGAAGACCAGTAGAGCAAGATGCTGGAGGTATATCATCATCTACGGAGGAGCAGGGGAAGACCAGGAGACAAGATTGCTGGAGTATGTCATCACTACGGAGGAGCAGGGGAAGACCAGGAGAGAAGATGCTGGAGTATGTCATCATTACGGAGGAGCAGGGGGAAGACCAGGAGAGAAAGATGCTGGAGTATATCATCACTACGGAGGGCAGGGGAAGACCAGGAGACAAGAGCTGGAGTATGTCATCACTACGGAGGAGCAGGGGAAGACCAGGAGACAGATGCTTGGAGTATATCATCACTACGGAGGAGCAGGGGAAGACCAGGAGAGAAGATGCTGGAGTATATCATCATTACGGAGGAGCAGGGAAGACCAGGAGACAAGATGCTTGGAGTATATCATCACTACGAGGAGCAGGGGAAGACCAGGAGAGAAGATGCTGGAGTATGTCATCATTACGTGATGAGCAGGGGGAAGACCAGGAGACAAGAGGCTGGAGTATATCATCACTACGGAGGAGCAGGGGAAGACCAGGAGAGAAGATGCTGGAGTTATGTCATCATTACGGAGGAGCAGGGGAAGACCAGGAGAGAAGATGCTGGAGTATTCATCATTACGGAGGAGCAGGGGAAGACCAGGAGACAAGATGCTGGAGTATGTCATCACTACGGAGGAGCAGGGGAAGACCAGGAGAGAAGATTGCTGGAGTATGTCATCATTACGAGGAGCAGGGGAAGACCAGGAGACAAGATGCTGGAGTATGTCATCACTACGGAGGAGCAGGGGAAGACCAGGAGACAAGATGCTGGAGTATGTCATCACTACGGAGGAGCAGGGGGAAGACCAGAGACAAGATGCTGGAGTATATCATCACTACGGAGGAGCAGGGGAAGACCAGTAGACAAGATGCTGGAGTATGTCATCACTACGGAGAGCAGGGGAAGACCAGGAGAGAAGATGCTGGAGTATATCATCATTACGGAGGGAGCGAGGGGAAGACCAGGGAACAAGAGGCTGGAGTATGTTCATCACTACGAGGGAGCAGGGGAAGACCAGGAGACAAGATGCTGGAGTATGGTCATCACTACGGAGGGAGCAGGGGAAGACCAGGAGAAAAAGATGCTGGAGTATGTCCATCACTACGGAGGAGCAGGGGAAGACCAGGAGACAAGATGCTGGAGTATGTTCATCATTACGGAGGAGCAGGGGAAGACCAGGAGACAAGATGCTGGAGTATAGTCATCACTTACGGAGGAGCAGGTGGAAGACCAGGAGACAAGATGCTGGAGTATGTCATCATTACGGAGGAGCAGGGGAAGACCAGGAGGAGAAGATGCTGGAGTATGTCATCATCTACGGGAGGAGCAGGGAAGACCAGGAGACAAGATGCTGGAGTATGTCATCACTACGGAGGAGCAGGGGAAGACAGGAGAGAAGATGCTGGAGTATAGTCATCACTTACGGAGGAGCAGGGGAAGACCAGGAGACAGATGCTGGAGTATGTCATCACTACGGAGGAGCAGGGGAGACCAGGAGACAAGATGCTGGAGTATGTCATCATTACGGGGGAGCAGGGGAAGACCAGGAGACAAGATGCTGGAGTATATCATCACTACGGAGGAGCAGGGGAAGACCAGGAGACAAGATGCTGGAGTATATCATCACTACGGAGGAGCAGGGGAAGACCAGGAGACAAGATGCTGGAGTATGTCATCACTACGGAGGAGCAGGGGAAGACCAGGAGACAAGATGCTGGAGTATATCATCACTACGCAGGAGCAGGGGAAGACCAGGAGACAAGATGCTGGAGTATATCATCACTACGGAGGAGCAGGGGAAGACCAGGAGACAAGATGCTGGAGTATGTCATCACTACGGGGGAGCAGGGGAAGACCAGGAGACAAGATGCTGGAGTATGTCATCACTACGGGGGAGCCAGGGGAAGACCAGGAGACAAGATGCTGGAGTATATCATCATTACGGCAGGAGCAGGGGAAGACCAGGAGACAAGATGCTGGAGTATATCATCATTACGGAGGAGCAGGGGAAGAACAGGAGACAAGATGCTGGAGTATGTCATCACTAACGGAGGAGCAGGGGAAGACCAGGAGACAAGATGCTGGAGTATGTCATCATTACGGAGGAGCAGGGGAAGACCAGGAGACAAGATGCTGGAGTATGTCATCACTACGGGGGAGCAGGGGAAGACCAGGAGGACAAGATGCTGGAGTATGTCATCACTACGGGGGAGGCAGGGGAAGACCAGGAGGACAAGATTGCTGGAGTATATCATCATTACGGAGGAGTAGGGGAAGACCAGGAGACAAGATGCTGGAGTATGTCATCACTACGGGGGAGCAGGGGAAGACCAGGAGACAAGATGCTGGAGTATATCATCATTACGGAGGAGCAGGGGAAGACCAGGAGACAAGATGCTGGAGTATATCATCATTACGGAGGAGCAGGGGAAGACCAGGAGACAAGATGCTGGAGTATATCATCATTACGGAGGAGCAGGGGAAGACCAGGAGAGAAGATGCTGGAGTATGTCATCACTACGGAGGAGCAGGGGAAGACCAGGAGAGAAGATGCTGGAGTATATCATCACTACGGAGGAGCAGGGGAAGACCAGGAGACAAGATGCTGGAGTATGTCATCATTACGGAGGAGCAGGGGAAGACCAGGAGAGAAGATGCTGGAGTATATCATCACTACGGAGGAGCAGGGGAAGACCAGGAGACAAGATGCTGGAGTATGTCATCATTACGGAGGAGCAGGGAAGACCAGGAGAGAAGATGCTGGAGTATGTCATCATTACGGAGGAGCAGGTGAAGACCAGGAGAGAAGATGCTGGAGTATGTCATCACTACGGAGGAGCAGGGGAAGACCAGGAGACAAGATGCTGGAGTATGTCATCATTACGGAGGAGCAGGGGAAGACCAGGAGACAAGATGCTGGAGTATGTCATCATTACGGAGGAGCAGGGGAAGACCAGGAGAGAAGATGCTGGAGTATGTCATCATTACGGAGGAGCAGGGGAAGACCAGGAGAGAAGATGCTGGAGTATATCATCATTACGGAGGAGCAGGGGAAGACCAGGAGAGAAGATGCTGGAGTATATCATCACTACGGAGGAGCAGGGGAAGACCAGGAGAGAAGATGCTGGAGTATATCATCACTACGGAGGAGCAGGGGAAGACCAGGAGAGAAGATGCTGGAGTATATCATCATTACGGAGGAGCAGGGGAAGACCAGGAGAGAAGATGCTGGAGTATATCATCACTACGGAGGAGCAGGGGAAGACCAGGAGAGAAGATGCTGGAGTATGTCATCACTACGGAGGAGCAGGGGAAGACCAGGAGAGAAGATGCTGGAGTATATCATCACTACGGAGGAGCAGGGAAGACCAGGAGAGAAGATGCTGGAGTATGTCATCACTACGGAGGAGCAGGGGAAGACCAGGAGAGAAGATGCTGGAGTATATCATCATTACGGAGGAGCAGGGGAAGACCAGGAGACAAGATGCTGGAGTATGTCATCATTACGGAGGAGCAGGGGAAGACCAGGAGACAAGATGCTGGAGTATATCATCATTACGGAGGAGCAGGGGAAGACCAGGAGACAAGATGCTGGAGTATATCATCATTACGGAGGAGCAGGGGAAGACCAGGAGAGAAGATGCTGGAGTATATCATCACTACGGAGGAGCAGGGGAAGACCAGGAGACAAGATGCTGGAGTATATCATCATTACGGAGGAGCAGGGGAAGACCAGGAGACAAGATGCTGGAGTATATCATCATTACGGAGGAGCAGGTGAAGACCAGGAGAGAAGATGCTGGAGTATATCATCATTACGGAGGAGCAGGGGAAGACCAGGAGACAAGATGCTGGAGTATGTCATCACTACGGAGGAGCAGGGGAAGACCAGGAGACAAGATGCTGGAGGTATATCATCATTACGGAGGAGCAGGGGAAGACCAGGAGAGAAGATGCTGGAGTATATCATCATTACGGAGGAGCAGGGGAAGACCAGGAGACAAGATGCTGGAGTATGTCATCACTACGGAGGAGCAGGGGAAGACCAGGAGACAAGATGCTGGAGTATGTCATCACTACGGAGGAGCAGGGGAAGACCAGGAGAGAAGATGCTGGAGTATATCATCACTACGGAGGAGCAGGGGAAGACCAGGAGACAAGATGCTGGAGTATATCATCACTACGGAGGAGCAGGGGAAGACCAGGAGAGAAGATGCTGGAGTATATCATCATTACGGAGGAGCAGGGGAAGACCAGGAGAGAAGATGCTGGAGTATATCATCACTACGGAGGAGCAGGGGAAGACCAGGAGACAAGATGCTGGAGTATATCATCACTACGGAGGAGCAGGGGAAGACCAGGAGAGAAGATGCTGGAGTATATCATCACTACGGAGGAGCAGGGGAAGACCAGGAGACAAGATGCTGGACAGTTTGATTTCATGGCATAATGGAACATTGGTATCAGAAATGTTTGGCAGCAAGTGAGACAGAAGGTTGTGGACAGACATGATCACCAACGCCACACAGCATGGATTATAAGAAGCACAAGCTAAAGCATATATTTTACAATATATCTTGGCATTAAAGGTGAGAAAGGGACAACTTCAGAGCTATATCAAGTAAATCCTGATGGATGGAAGTGAATCATGGATGGTCAGAATATCAATAAAGAATTACGTGAAATCTGCAGAGATGTAGTTTTTGTATAAGAATGATGAGAATACCTCAGACAGATAAAAAGTAATGAAGATATGTAGAAGAAGCTACCTCACAAATAGAGCTGGTTGCTCGCATCAGAAGAAGATAGTCCACATTTTTCAGGAACAGCATGAGAAGGTGAACATTTTAGAGGAAGAGGGGCACAAGAGATTGAGAGATAAGATGCTCAACAATCCGACATCATGACATAGAGGAACATCAGTATCAGAAATAGTTGGCAGTATGCGAAGCTGAAAGTTGTGGACAGACATGATAACCAGTGCCACCCTGCATTCCCTACAAGACGAAGTTATTTAAATCTACATTCACTATCAGAATAATAGGATATTAACTGAGGTTTAATGTATTGTGTAGTCTAACACATGCCATAATGTAACCTGATCTGTTCCAATTCTAGGAGGTACAAGTGTGTCACTGGCCACAGAGTGTCCGCTTGAGGAGAAGAGAATGATCATCTCCCTTGATACCTCACAAATGGTTAGTGTTGTATGTTATCTGTGCTTGCTTGTGTTCTTTGGCTTGAGCTCCAACGCGAAGTCCTGTATGTCGGATGAAGGCATCCTGTTGTCCAACATCAGTGTAATGTCATACAGGACCTGAGGTTTGCGTGAGTATCCGTTGTCCCATGTCTGGCTTATTGGTGTGCAAACTGGTGGTTCCTCGCCATACAGGCAGATACTCTCCGACTTCGGAGGAATCGGCGATCCTACTGACCTTAGCCAGGACCCCGAAGGGACCTGTTGCCCAGGACGCTCGACGAGGACGCGTCAATAGGTCTTGGCCAGTATATAACCCGGCCCTGGTGCCTTGGAAACACCTCTGCGTCCCAATGTTATCTGTTTTCATTATCTCCCTTGCAGGTGAAATCGTTAGTTTTGTATGTTCTCATTATCTGCCTTACATGTCTCATGATTAGTATTGTATGCTATTTTTTTCCCCATTTCATTATACTATTGCCCCTACACCGTTCAACCTCAGAAGAGAAGTTATATTAGAGTCCATCACCTGGCTTAGATTAATAATCCTGTGACAGAGTCAGCCACAAATAGCATATTAATTTGAAAGTGATTGTTGTCTAAAGAGGGTAATGGTTTCTAATGTGTATGCTGTCTATTTATATTCTAATTGTCTCTCAAAGCATTGTATGTTTATGTTATTGTTATTGGCTCCTTTGCTGCTTTACAAATAGAATATTAGTAGTGTATGTTTTCTGTTTATGTTCTAATTGTCTCCCTTGCTGCCTTGTATGTGGTTAGTTGTATGAATGTTGACTGTCCATGTGTCATGTTTTTTGGTACCTCACACATGGTTATTGTTGTATGTTATCAGTTCTCATTGTTTCCCTTGTTGCAGGGTTGATTGGTTCTATATGTTGCCCATCTATAATTAAGTTAGTTGCATGTCCTTTACAGGATTTAAAAAAGGCTTTAGAAATCAAGAGGATCGTCTTCATTGCACTGGGTTGTTATCCCTTATGACTCGGTCTCTTTCCTCAGAGCTGGCCTGTCAAAACAGCACAAACTCTGTAGCTGCAGCGACGACCTCTGGGAGTATTAGATAAAATTGCACCCATGAACCGAATCTCCCTTGATAAACATATTTAGTGTTGTTTGTTATATATTTATGCATGTTCCTATCATCTCCCTTAAAAGTTAGATTTAAGAAGCTGATCCAGTTATACAGCTAAAGACTGACATTTGTTTAGCATGTCTTGCCACTATCAATCTTAGTTTCTAAATGCTGAATAACTTATTCTTATCTGGCGGTTTCCTTTTGCCTTCCCTAACTACATTTGAGATTTATCTGGTGGTTTCCTTTTGCCTTCCCTAACTATATTTGAGATTTACTTACATGCCTTAAATAAGGCATTCTTTGGTTTTCTTTCCTAACTTTGGAATTTTTCCTGAGCTGTAGCCAGTTACTTCCTGATCTTTTGATATCCAGCTGCCAAGGAATCTTTAATATGCTTAGACTGTACACTGATCCTTTATTTGTTGTACTTATCTGAGAAGGGTGATTATCCAGTTCACTACCCTAAGGTCAGGAAGGTGTATAATGTCCTTGAGCTATTTGTTTTGTAGACATTGTCCTCAAGTGGCTTTGGACCTGTCACTTTTCAAGCCAGTGGCTTTATGACAGTGTTCTTGGGTAGCTCATTACCCAAAATTGTAGTTTTGTCACCCTTTATCTGAGAGTGTATTTTTTATCACTTGTCACCCCAAGATTGTACTTGGGTAGCTGGTGACCTTAATAATGTACTTGCTTAGTTTGTTGCCCTGAAAGTGCTGGGGTAGTTCATCTCTGTGGGAGTGTACTTGGGTAGTTTTTGTCTTTGGTGACTTGTCAACCCTAGATTATACTTGAGTAGATCGTGTCTGAGAGTGTACTTGCCTAATTTGTTACCCTGAGAGTACTAGTGTATGTGACTTTAAGAGTGTACTTGCATAGTTCATCACCATGAAAGTACTTGGGAAGTTCATCACTCTGACAGTGTACTCTTTTCTGTTTTCAGAATAGAATTCTGTGGATAGATGAGAAGAACCTGACAATGAGAGCTGAGTGTGGTATTATTGGACAAGACCTGGAGAGAAAGGTGGGTCCTTAGACCTTGTGCTGAAGTTATTTTTTGTTTTGTTTTGGCTTCTGCAAGTCCGATTGCAGTCAGTAATTTATTTTGTCAGTAATTACCATACTGTATGTATACGCTGGCTCTGTGGCTAAGGGGTTGCAAATGCAATTTGTAATCCCGCACATCATGGTTGAAAGAGCTGCAGGCGATTTGGAAGCAGACTGCCTTGAGTTGGTTTCCATATAAAGATATGAGTGCCGGTCATTCAGAAAGCAATGGCAAACTACTGCCAAGAAATCACAAACAGCCAGAAAATGCTGGGGTTGACTGACATCCTGTAAAGGATATGCAGCTAACTTTTATGTAGGTCTAACAAATTTCACTGTTAGTATTCAGCATACCTGGCACTGTTGTCACCAGACAAAAATGTGAAGGAAAACCGTACATACAGTAACATCAGAATATTATTTATTAATTTGAGCCAACTAAGTGAAGAAATGTATCTTGTTGTAGGCTGGCCAAGTGGCTAGAATGCCAGATTCTCCTTTAGGAGACCCGGGTTCAAATCCTCGGTAAGGTGTGGATTGATTTTTTTTTGTCGGGGCAAAAAAAAAACCCAACCTGCACAGTTTGTGGCTACTGCACTAGCCAGGTGGCCTTAATTCCTGAGGCTCAAGACCCCACTGTCATACACTGCAAGGTATTGGCAGTAAATGACAGTGACAGTAGAAAACAATGGAGGAAACTGAATGTAGAACAGACAGCAGGATGTATAAATAATATGTTCAGAGATTAATCACTAGGAAAATATTGTTGGATGAGTTCAGAATGAGGAGAAAATTGGAGCAATCCAACTCACCCCCAGCCCTGTGTGGACTTGTTCATAGTTGGATGTTGCATCTGAAGTTGTCTACAGGGTGAGGTGTCCAATCTCGTGCCACCCCTCCTTAGTCATCTCTTATGACATGCATGGTGGGTTACAGTGTTGCTGTTTTTTGCTGTCTTTATGGGCCCTGGTAACACACGGACACTGAGTACTACATTATATAGGATATTATGGCCATCATCATGTGCCATGCCTGATAAGCGTGGGCAGCCATGTTTCACCATCTCACACAATCACAGAGTCTTGGATCAGATGTGTGTTTTTGTTTCGATTATGCCATGTGGCCAAACCATCTAGATATTTACCTCTCTGCCTTCCCCTTGTTCTTTTACCCTCAATCTGGCCTATTGTCACCAAGTTATCCATTTCATTTCTTCTCATGACGTACCCAAAATATCTTGACTGTGTACGTCTAATGTCTCTAATCAGTTTACGGTTTCCATTTGTTTCTTGTAGGACTTGCTCATTGGTATTTCTGTCTGTCCATGGTATTCTTTGCATTTCCCTCAGAAACCACATTTGCACTGCCATTAGATGTTTGTCTGCTTGTCTGCTCATTGTTCTCGGCAAAACTAACACAATGAGGTCAGCATCTTCCAATGGATAAGAGCACTCGTTCTTAAACATCTGGTGTGCTGATGCTGAGATAGCAGGGTTCAATCCCTACCACGGTCAGTTGGACTAAAATGTTGACTTCTTGTCCTTAACTTGGGGTGTAAGGAGGGGGTGTACCTCTTATGTCGGAGTGGATTCACCTGATGGCGAAGTGACACTGGTAATAGGGAAAGCTAATCCGCATGCAAAAACCAGTCCTAGTGCACTAGAAGTAGTTGCACATGTACAGACTACGCTTGAGTTCAAAGCGAGTGAAGGCAAACCAAAAAATACCTGTTGACAATCAGGTATACTGGGCCATGGCTGTGATGAAATGTTGCTCTTTATGAAGATAATGTATAGTACGGCATGCTATAAGGTCAGACAATTGATGATTGCTTGTGGCTTTCTGTTGCCTTCCTCAGCTTGCAGAGAAGGGTTTGTGTACAGGCCATGAGCCAGACTCCATGGAGTTCAGTACTCTGGGGGGTTGGGTGGCCACCAGAGCTTCCGGCATGAAGAAAAATGTCTATGGCAATATTGAGGATCTGGTATGTGTCGTCGTGTTTGGTCTTCTTTACTCCTCCTTCTCCTCCTCTTCTTCTTCTTCATCTGCTTCTTCTTCATCTGCTTCATCTACTTCATTTTCTCTTCCTCTTACTCCTCCTGATGCTGCTTCTTCTTCTCCTCCTCCTTTTTTTTTTCTTCTCCTTATCTTCTTCCTTCTCCCCCTCTTCCTCCTCCTGCTTCTTCTCTTCATTATCTTCCCCCTCTTCCTTCTCCTGCTTCTTCTTCTCCTCCCACATGATCATCACCATCATTAGTGGATAAGATAATGTTTCTTAAATCTCAGGTCCTTTACTTTTTTAAGTTACAAGCGATTCAGGATAAATAAATATAAATCTAATACTATCACTTTTGTTTGTCTTTTCTTACCAAGCCATGTGTGATTCGTTTTACGTCCAGTATTTTCATTTTACCCTGAAGTTTGTACCTCTGACCTCACATCAGAAGTTGTTAAATACTCATTGTTTTGTTGCTCATTGAAATGTTTTGTAGGCTTGACAGATTTATTGTTGCTCCCACAGTTGGTGCATGTGAGAATGGTGACTCCTCGTGGTGTGATGGAGAAGAATTGTCAGGTACCACGCATGTCCTCGGGTCTAGATATTCATCACTTCATCCTTGGTTCAGAAGGTTTGTGTTATTTGTTTTTCTATTCTTCTTTTTCTCCTCCTCCTTCTTCCTTTTTTCTTCTTTCTTCTCTTGTTCTTCCTTCTCTTCTTCTTTCTCCTCTTCATTTCTTCTGCTTATTGATCATCATCATCAAGTGCCATGCCAGTTGGCATAGGTGTTCATGGCTCACCACAAATCTTGGTCTTTGGTTTTCTGGATCAACTCTGCTGATGATATTCCCTCATGCCACCGTCTCAATCCATCCAGCATTATTTCTCTTGGTCTGCCTATCCCTCTCTTCCCCTCAATCTTTTCAGTTGTCACAATGTTCTCCAATGCCTCTCTTCTTATCACATGACCAAATATAGCTGTTTGTCTCTTTCTTATATATAATGTTCCAGTTTCATTAGCCTCTTTCAGGCAATCGTTGTTAATTACTTTGGCAGTCCAAGGAATTTGCAACATTCGTCTCAAGAACCACATCTCTGTCGCTTCCAAGTTCTTCCTAATTTGTTCATTTACATTCCAAGATTCACTGCTATACAGCAAAATCTTTTCTACTAATTAGTAGTATTATTCAAAGCGGTGTATTCCGTTTGTGAATTTAAAGACAGAAGCCAGAAACATTAGTTTACACAATGTCTTGCCTGTCGTATTTCACTCATCAGGTGCATACTGCAGGCGAAAGTAAATAGATGAGCCCTTTGTTTTTTGTCCCCTAACTTCACATGTTTCATCAGCTAATTATGTCATTGCAACGAAGTAATGAAATATAGACCTAATTGACTTAAAACAGCAGTAAACGAGATATTCTATTAAACCAATCATCAGATATAAAACAACTTCAGTAGCTACTTCTGTAAAATAATCATTTGTTATTTTACACAAGATCAAATTGTGTTTACCACTTCCAAGTAACTTACTTAGGACAGTTAGCAAATTGAGTAGTTGAACACATACCAGTATGGGTGGACAAGAAGGTTCAGTAATTTTCTGGAAGCCCCTATAATAAATATACCACAGAACTACCTTATTGGTGGGAGAGTCTACCTTACCTTATTGGTGGGAGAGTCTACCTTACCTTATTGGTGGGAGAGACTACCTTATTGGTGGATAAGATTACCTTATTGTTGGGTGTGACCGCCTTACTGGTGGATGTGATTACCTTATTGGTGGGTAAGATTATCTTATTGTTGGGTGAGATTACCTTATTGGTGGATGAGACTACCTTATTAGTGGGTGTGACTGCCTTATTAGTGGGTGAGACTACCATATTGGTGTATAAGACTGCTTCATTGGTGGGTGAGACTACCTTATTGGTGTATAAGACTGCTTCATTGGTGGGTGAGACTACATTATTAATGGCAGAGACTACATTATTGGTGGGCAAGATTCCTTTCTAAAATGTTTCCCGCTCATCTGCTGACCGGATGTTTCCCCAAGGTCGACCCAGGCTGAAAAAAAAATGGATATTAAAAAATTGTCTGAGAATGTGTATGCTGTCATCATGCTACAGACCACTCATTATTTAAGATCCAGTTAGTCTCAAAATATGAGCACAGCTCTGCATCCCCAATATGCCACACAGCTTAGAAACAGGCTCGTTAATGAGGTTCTACTACAGTGGTTCTCAACCGGTGGGGAATTTTAGGGTTTCCAGGGGGAATTAAGACCATTTCAAGATCGTGTTAATACAAGAACCGATTACTTGATATTGTTTTTCCCTTCATACTTTACAGTTATGTACGTCTCATCCTTCTAAAATTCATTTTATAAAGTTAGTAGACCTACAAATCATGTTTTATGTGGATGTCTAGACTTGTTTTAGTATAAGCTATTAAATTTACCTTCCATTTTTACGTATACTGTGTAGGGGTGGGGGAGTTTTAGATAGGAAATATGAAAAGGGGGGAGTGACCTTCTGAAAATACGGTGAAGGGGGGGCACGGGCCAAATTTTTTATAGGAAGGGGGGGGGGAGAGAATGACGTTCTGAAAATATGACGAAGGGGGGCATGGGCCAAAAAAGGTTGAGAACCACTGTTCTACTACATCTCTGTGACCCCCAATATCCCATACAGCATAGAAACAGGATCTTTAACGAGGTTCTACTACATCTCTGTGAGCCCCAACACTAGCTAATGTTTCACTGTGTCCTCCACAGGTACTCTGGGTGTGATCACTGAAGTCACATTGAAAATCCGCCCGTTGCCTCCGTGTAAAAAGTATGGCTCCATCGTATTCCCAGATTTTGAAAGTGGAGTGAACTGTATGAGAGAGGTGGCAAAACAGGTTTGTTTGAGTCATATTGCAAACACTTTTATCCATATTAGATATTTATGTCTCTCTAATTTTGAATAATTAGGAATTTTTTTTATCAGATGAGACCAATATATTCACTGTAGTTGAGTGTAGAGTGCAGTCAAACACATTGATCAAATCTAGAAAGACTGCCTCAGAAGGGAGTGAGCAGGGTCTTGTGGATACTCATTGTGTATAGGAAAAATGAGGCAGACTTTTAATGAAATTATTGTTGGAATAATTAGCATGGGGACTCTTTGGTGGCTTTTGAAGAGAAGGATGGAGCATGTGTGGGAATGTCTGGAGTGCAGGGATGTGAATTCTTAATTTCAGTATTCAGTTGATTACAACAGACTTGATACAACTGAAACAATTAGAGATTCAGTTTTCTAGTGTCTAATGACAGATGGGAAAATCAAGACAGAGATAATGTGTAGAATAAACCAACCAAGATAACATGTAGAATAAACCAACCAAGATAACATGTAGAATAAATGAACCAAGATAGCATGTAGAATAATCCAACAAGATAATATGTAGGATAAACCAACCAAGATAGCATGTAGAATAAACCAACCAAGATAGCATGTAGAATAATCCAACAAGATAATATGTAGGATAAACCAACCAAGATAGCATGTAGAATAAACCAACCAAGATAACATGTAGAATAATCAAAACAAGATAGCATGTAGAATAAACCAAAGTAACATGTAGAATAAACCAAAATAACATGTAGAATAAACCAAAATAACATGTAGAATAAACCAACCAAGATAAAATGTAGAATAATCCAACAAGATAATATGTAGGATAAACCAAAATAACATGTAGAATAAACCAACCAAGATAGCATGTAGAATAACCCAAACAAGATAACATGTAGAATAATCAAAACAAGATAGCATGTAGAATAAACCAAAGTAACATGTAGAATAAACCAAAATAACATGTAGAATAAACCAAATAACATGTAGAATAAACCAAAATAACATGTAGAATAAACCAAAATAGCATGTAGAATAAACCAAAATAGCATGTAGAATAAACCAAAATAGCATGTAGAATAAACCAAAATAACATGTAGAATAAACCAAAATAACATGTAGAATAAACCAAAATAACATGTAGAATAAACCAAAATAACATGTAGAATAAACCAAAATAACATGTAGAATAAACCAAAATAACATGTAGAATAAACCAAAATAACATGTAGAATAAACCAAAATAACATGTAGAATAAACCAAAATAACATGTAGAATAAACCAAAATAACATGTAGAATAAACCAAAATAACATGTAGAATAAACCAAAATAACATGTAGAATAAACCAAAATAACATGTAGAATAAACCAAAATAACATGTAGAATAAACCAAAATAACATGTAGAATAAACCAAAATAACATGTAGAATAAACCAAAATAACATGTAGAATAAACCAAAATAACATGTAGAATAAACCAAAATAACGTAGAATAAACCAAAATAACATGTAGAATAAACCAAAATAACATGTAGAATAAACCAAAATATCATGTAGAATAAACCAAAATAACATGTAGAATAATCCAAACAAGATAACTTACAGAATCTTCCAAACAAATTAACTTATAGAATAATCCAAACAATATAACATGTAGAATCATCCAAACAAAAGCAGTATACCATCAAGAGAAGAATTTTCTGTGTAATTATCATTTTCTACGAGAGACCACTTGGCTATCAAAAAACAGGACAGGACAGGACAATCATTACTTTCTACAAGAGACCAATTCACAGACATTTGATTATCAAACAACAGGACATGACGATCATTTTAGGTCATGTTATGAGATGAGGTGGACTGGAGAAGGTTGTAACTGCTGGGAAGAATAAAATGTGCCACTCACTGGGGTTGACAGAGAAAGAAAATGCTGAATGTGCTGGCAAAGTGACAAAGAAGATGATCAATCATCAGTTGAACTTTATCACGCAAGATTTACATGTTTGTAGTGAAATAATGTTTGGCATGGCATGTGATAATGACCTAACTGTTGGATGTTGGTATCATTGTTCCAAATATTGTGGTTATGTGATGGATGTCTATATAACTGATTCCTTGTTGTTGTTACAAAGTCTTATATTTCTCTGCTTTTGTTTGCTTAAAATAATGTATCTATATCTGCAATGTTGTCTGTTGTATATAAATCTTGTTTATTTCCAGAGATGTGCGCCAGCATCCATTCGTCTCATGGACAATGAGCAGTTCCAATTTGGTAATATATTTGTTGTTGTTCTTGTTAGTTAGGGTTGAATTGTTCTTGTTGGTTAGGACTGAATTGTTCTTGTTGGTTAGGGTTGAATTGTTCTTGTTGGTTCGGGTTGAATTGTTCTTGTTGGTTAGGGCTGAATTGTTCTTGTTGGTTTGGGCTGAATTGTTCTTGTTGGTTAGGGCTGAATTGTTCTTGTTGGTTAGGGCTGAATTGTTCTTGTTGGTTAGGGCTGAATTGTTCTTGTTGGTTAGAGCTGATTGGCTGTTACCTCTTGTAGCCAGTGCAAGAACATAGACTAGTGAGGTCTACCCTTCACTCACACAGATTATAGTGAACTAGTGAGATCTGCCCTTCACTCACACAGAGTAAATGAACTAGTGAGATCTGCCCCTCAATCACACAGATTATAGTGAACTAGTGAGATCTGCCCTTCACTCACACAGATTATAGTGAACTAGTGAGATCTGCCCTTCACTCACACAGATTATAGTGAACTAGTGAGATCTGCCCTTCACTCACACAGAGTAAATGAACTAGTGAGATCTGCCCCTCATTTACAGATTATAGTGAACTAGTGAGATCTGCCCTTCACTCACACAGATTATAGTGAAATTTGCCCTTCACTCACACAGATTATAGTGAACTAGTAAGATCTGTCCCTCAATCACACATATTATAGTGAACTAGTGAGATCTGCCCCTCAATCACACAGATTATAGTGAACTAGTGAGATCTGCCCCTCAATCACACAGATTATAGTGAACTAGTGGGATCTGCCCTTCAGTCACACAGATTATAGTGAACTAGTGAGATCTGCCTTTCACTCACACAGATTATAGTGAACTAGTGAGATCTACCCTTCACTCACACAGATTATAGTGAACTAGTGAGATCTGCCCCTCACACACAGATTATAGTGAACTAGTGAGATCTGCCCCTCATCACACAGATTATAGTGAACTAGTGAGATCTGCCCCTCAATCACACAGATTATAGTGAACTAGTGAGATCTGCCCTTCACTCACACAGATTATAGTGAACTAGTGAGATCTGCCCTTCACTCACACAGAATATAGTGAACTAGTGAGATCTGCCCTTCACTCACACAGATTATAGTGAACTAGTGAGATCTGCCCTTCACTCACACAGATTATTGTGAACTAGTGAGACATTCCTTGTTACAAATATCCTGGCCAGTCAGGGTCTTATCGTCAGCTCTGGGAAATGCAAACAAGTAGCCAAATTTATTCTTTTTCCATTTGATTGTTTGCTTGTCTCTTGCGGTAATATTTATTGTTATGTTTTGCGTTTTATTTGGTCTTAGGTAATAGTTGGTATTAGGTTTATTTGGTTTTTTGGGGGATAATAATTGTAATTATATTTGTTTCATAGTGTTAATATTTGTTGTGACATTTGTGTTTGTAGTAATACTAGTTTTTTAGTGCATTTTGGTTTGTTGCGAATGATTATATATGTAGTTCCTTTTGTGTCGCTACATGTGTTTCTTTCTGTGTGTGTGTGTTTTGTTTTTGGTAATGTTTTTTGCTGTTTTCAACCAGGTCATGCTCTGAAGGTAGAATCCAAATCACTAATGACCAACTTCATGGATGGCTTGAAGAAACTCTACATAACCAAACTGAAGGGGTTCGATCCCACCAAGTTGGCTGTAGCGACACTGTTGTTTGAGGGAACAAAAGAGGTATGTGGACAATAAGTCCAGATGTATACTACATTTGTAACCTCTCCTACCCTTGGCTGTAGCCACACTGTTGGTTAGAGTCGCTTAAAAGTCAACAGGGTCGACTTCATTGCACCGGGTTTTTATCCCATATGGCTTGGTCTCTTTCCGCAGTGCGGAAAGCGTTGCACAAAGCACAAACTCCTTAGCTCTCACAGTGACCCACAGGAGTCTCCGAAAATTTTCACTCGTGAACCGAAGGGCGCGGACTGGAAATGAACCCACAACCTTCGGAGCCCAAGTCAAATGGCTTGACAACTTCACCACAGAGACTCCCTCGATGTCTGAGAATTATAAAATTGTATATGTATTCAACACTACTATATAGCACTGAAGCTACACCAAAGAAGATCTGATATGAGAGCAAGAGGACGCCCCAATAAAAAAAATGGATTGGCGACTTCAAAGACAGTGTGCAATCAACAAAATGACACTATCCAGGGCCACCCATAGGGGTCTGGAAAGTTGATTATTTCTGCCCACGACACTTGATGGCAAAAGTGGACTTTATGGTGCAGAAACCTGGACAATGAACAAGCAACTGAACAGTTGAAATTAAGCCCTAAAGATATACAGAATGATGTACAGAAGGATAAGTCTTATTTCATGAAAGTAAAAACAATCGAATATGGAGGTTCAAGAGGGGTTAGGAATTAAAAGAAAATGATGAAAGAAATATAAAAAAAGAGACAAGTTAAATATTTTGGTCGCATTGAAAGATATAGTACTTTTGTAAGACCTTACTGGAGGGAAGAGTTGATCGTGATGCATGTGCGAAGATAATATCAAGAGATGGACAAACATGAAACTGGTAGAGTGTACAACAAATGTGAGTGACAAAATATTAGAGATCCACTGCAGCCAAACCTTCATTGTTTTGATAGCACACAATTCATTGGTGTGAGTAAAACATTCACAGCTGATATGTTTGTATGTTTGATTGTTTGCAGGAAGTCGCAGCTCAAGAGAAACGGGTGTACGAGATTGCTTCCAAGTTCAGGTGTGTAATTCTTTGTTGAAGTGTTCATTCATAGAATGTACAGCTTGATAGTTTATGTAAAGGCTTCAGTGCTTCATGCATATAGGCTTCAGTGCTTCATGAATATAGGCTTCAGTGCTTCAATAATATAGGCTTCTCTGCTTCATGAATATAGGCTTCAGTGCTTCATGAATATAGGCTTCTCTGCTTCATGAATATAGGCTTCAGTGCTTCATGAATATAGGCTTCAGTGCTTCATGCATATAGGCTTTCAGTGCTTCATGCATATAGGCTTCTCTGCTTCATGAATATAGGCTTCAGTGCTTCATGCATATAGGCTTCAGTGCTTCATGCATATAGGCTTCAGTGCTTCATGAATATAGGCTTCAGTGCTTCATGAATATAGGCTTCTCTGCTTCATGAATATAGGCTTCAGTGCTTCATGAATATAGGCTTCAGTGCTTCATGCATATAGGCTTCAGTGCTTCATGAATATAGGCTTCTCTGCTGCATGAATATAGGCTTCAGTGCTTCATGAATATAGGCTTCAGTGCTTCATGCATATAGGCTTCAGTGCTTCATGAATATAGGCTTCAGTGCTTCATGCATATAGGCTTCAGTGCTTCATGAATATAGGCTTCTCTGCTTCATGAATATAGGCTTCTCTGCTTCATGAATATAGGCTTCTCTGCTTCATGAATATAGGCTTCAGTGCTTCATGAATATAGGCTTCTCTGCTTCTTGAATATAGGCTTCTCTGCTTCATGAATATAGGCTTCTCTGCTGCATGAATATAGGCTTCTCTGCTTCTTGAATATAGGCTTCTCTGCTTCATGAATATAGGCTTCTCTGCTGCATGAATATAGGCTTCTCTGCTTCATGAATATAGGCTTCAGTGCTTCATGAATATAGGCTTCAGTGCTTCATGCATATAGGCTTCAGTGCTTCATGAATATAGGCTTCATGTGCTTCATGAATATAGGCTTCTCTGCTTCATGAATATAGGCTTCAGTGCTTCATGAATATAGGCTTCAGTGCTTCATGAATATAGGCTTCAGTGCTTCATGCATATAGGCTTCAGTGCTTCATGAATATAGGCTTCTCTGCTGCATGAATATAGGCTTCAGTGCTTCATGAATATAGGCTTCTCTGCTTCATGAATATAGGCTTCAGTGCTTCATGAATATAGGCTTCATTGCTTCATGCATATAGGCTTCTCTGCTGCATGAATATAGGCTTCTCTGCTTCATGAATATAGGCTTCTCTGCTTCATGAATATAGGCTTCTCTGCTTCATGAATATAGACTTCTCTGCTTCTTGAATATAGGCTTCTCTGCTTCATGAATATAGGCTTCTCTGCTGCATGAATATAGGCTTCTCTGCTGCATGAATATAGGCTTCTCTGTTTCATGAATATAGGCTTCTCTGCTGCATGAATATAGGCTTCTCTGCTTCATGAATATAGGCTTCAGTGCTTCATGAATATAGGCTTCAGTGCTTCATGCATATAGGCTTCAGTGCTTCATGAATATAGGCTTCAGTGCTTCATGAATATAGGCTTCTCTGCTTCATGAATATAGGCTTCAGTGCTTCATGAATATAGGCTTCAGTGCTTCATGCATATAGGCTTCAGTGCTTCATGAATATAGGCTTCTCTGCTGCATGAATATAGGCTTCAGTGCTTCATGAATATAGGCTTCAGTGCTTCATGAATATAGGCTTCAGTGCTTCATGAATATAGGCTTCAGTGCTTCATGAATATAGGCTTCAGTGCTTCATGCATATAGGCTTCTCTGCTGCATGAATATAGGCTTCTCTGCTTCATGAATATAGGCTTCTCTGCTTCATGAATATAGGCTTCTCTGCTTCTTGAATATAGGCTTCTCTGCTTCATGAATATAGGCTTCTCTGCTGCATGAATATAGGCTTCTCTGCTTCATGAATATAGGCTTCAGTGCTTCATGAATATAGGCTTCTCTGCTGCATGAATATAGGCTTCTCTGCTTCATGAATATAGGCTTCAGTGCTTCATGAATATAGGCTTCTCTGCTTCATGAATATAGGCTTCAGTGCTTCATGAATATAGGCTTCTCTGTTGCATGAATATAGGCTTCTCTGCTTCTTGAATATAGGCTTTATTGTTTCATGCATGGAATTCATTGCTTCAGACTTCTTGAACAAATTTCATTGCTTCAGTCTTCTTGAACAAATTTCATTGCTTCAGTCTTCTTGAAAAAATTTCATAGCTTCAAACTTCTTGAACAAATTTCATTGCTTCAGTCTTCTTGAACAAATTCCATTGCTTCATACTTCCTGAACAAAATTCATTGCTTCAAACTTCTTGAACAAATTTCATTCCTTCAGGCTTCAAACAAATTTCATTGCTTCATACTTCTTGAACAAAATTCATTGCTCATTGTTCATTCATTGTTCGCTAAAAGAAATAATTGCTTCAAAAGTTAGTTCAGTGCTGAAAAGTGTATTAATATAATTAATTGTTTCAGAATTTCAGCATTGAATTGTTTGCTTCAAAATGTGCACATGAAATCTATAGCTTGAGGACTTCATGTAACGCTTTCATAATTATCGTTCGTTGTGGTGCATACAATTGCTTCATAATGACAGATTTATTCAAAGTATGTCAGAAAGAGAATACTAAAGTGTTATATAGAACCTGTTCTGCTGTATGGCAGCAAATCATGGAATGTGAGTGAACAGATTAGGAAGTGCTTGGAAACAATGGAGATAGGATTTCTGAGATGTATGTTGTGAATACCTTGCACTGCCAGAGTAGCTAACAACGAGTGCCTGGATAAGGCTAATGAAAATAGAATATTTTATAGAAGTATAAAAAAATTAGTTGCATATCCTTTACATGACGTCGCATTCAACCCCAGCATATGAGGCTGTTTGTGATTCTTGGCAAGTTTACATTCAGTAGTTTGCCATTGCTTTCTGAATGACCAACACTCTCACCATTTTTATTAAAAACAACACAAACTGCCAAATCACCCGCAGTTGTTTCAGTAACCCTTTCGCCTTATAGAAGTATAAGGAGGAGACAAACAGCGTTATTTGGTCATGTCATGAGATGAAAGATATTGGAATACATCATGAATGGTGTTTGTCCATCAAGAATGATGACCATTCATTTCATCCAGTGGGGTTGAAAGTTTGGAGCCATGATGAACGGTAAGGCTATTTTGGCTTGAAATGTTCTTTGACATTGGATGAAGAATGACTTGCTCAATGAATTGGATTAAAGTGGGGAAGAGTTGTCCAATTCGTCAACCACACTCTCTCACCTGAGTCCATCTGAATCCAGTGACAAGACAAGTCAAGATGACGAGACAAATACAGGACATCATGAATACTGGAAAAGGCAGGGGCAGGCCCAGAGAAATGATATCCATAACACCAGGGACCAAGGGCGGTGGAGCTGCAGGATCACCTATACCAGTTATCCAGTCACATGATGATGATTACATTCAACACGCAGAAGCAAAGAGTCTAGGTACTAACATAATGACATTAAATTATAAGACCACAATTGCTAGACTATATAATTATGAGGTGAAGTAACCATCTGCTTTCCACACTGCTCATTAATCTTAGAGAAACTCTTGGTGCCACTTTTACAAAGTAGGTGTCATGTATATTTAGTTGAAGTTTTCACTTGCTCTTCAGATGTGCTTATGTCGAGGTAGCGGGTTCAACCCATATACCGGTCAGTTGGACTAAAATGTTAAGTTCTCGTCCTAGACTTGGGGACGTAAATTACAAGTATCTCAGAAGTCAGAGTAGGTTCGCCTAATGGCAAGGGGCACTGGTAATGGGAAAGCTAACCTCCACACACACAAACCAGTCCAGTGCACTAGAAGTAGTGGCACTTGTATTGATTATGCTTAACTTCAAAGCGAGCGAATGCCCAAACAAAAACATTTCATTGTAGTGTAAATAAATTGTAGGCCTGATGGACTCCGCTATGTCCAGAAAGTTTTCGACTGCTGATCACTTTAATCCATCACCTGTTGGCAGTCAGCAGAAGGCAAGACAAGAAATGCCTTGACGGTGTCGGTACATGTTTACTATAGTATGACTGTTGTTGTCTTCTGCAGGGGCATCCCTGGTGGTGCTGATAACGGAGAACGTGGCTACATGCTGACTTTTGTCATTGCTTACCTTAGGGTAAGTAGCAGACATTTATCTTACGTTATGTAGCAGTTACTTAAGTTATGTAGCAGTCACTTGTCTTAGGTTATGTAGCAGTCACTTGTCTTAGGTTATGTAACAGTCACTTATCTTAATTTATGAAGCAGTCACTTATCTTAACTTATGAAGCAGTCACTTATCTTAGGCTATGTAGCAGTCACTTATCTTAACTTATGTAGCAGTCACTTAACTTACGTAGCAGTCACTTATTTTAGGTTATGTAGCAGTCACTTATCTTAACTAAATTATCTCAACAGTTAGTTAAGACACTGTGAGTTACTAAATTATCTCAACAGTTAGACAAGTCACTGTTGGTTACTAAATCATTTGAACAGCTCAGTGAGACTAAATTATCTCAGCAATTATTTTCTTATCTGGACACATAATCTCATAAGTTAATTAAGTCTTCCAGCAACTAACTCCTTGTGATGAAGCAACATGTTATTTCTGCTGTGTGTATTTGTCTCAACAGGATATTGCATTTGATTATTGTGTCGTTGCTGAATCATTTGAGACGTCTGTGCCCTGGGACAGGTCAGTATTATCAGTTGATAGTTTTCTAATAGATAACTGCATCTGTTTTGTTTGGCTTGTCTGCAGTAAGGTCCATATTTTGTTTTTTATTAGCCATCGTTTTCTTATTCTTCTTTTACAATGGAGGATGGTTACTACCAATGCCAAACCTGGACAATGACAGAAAAAGAGAGAAAAGAAAAATCACAACATCTGAAGTGAGAGTCCTGAGAAGAATACTCAGTGTATCAAGAAGAGAGAAAATCAGAAATGAAGAAATCAGAACTAAAGTGGGGTTATTGCAGCACTAGATTTTATGAGAAGGCAGCAAGTCAAATGGTTTGACCATGTAAGCTAGGATTACCAACTAACAGTATACCACAACAAGCAATGATGTACAGACCAGATGGAAGCAGAAGAAGAAGAGGCCAACCACGTAAACAATGGACAGAGAATAGCAGAGTCCATGAGAATATCGATACATGAAGCACATAAGCGGGCACTCTCCCGCTGTTTATATTTTACCTCGACACCGCAAGGATACAAGAGGAACGAGATGAGATGCTGGTTTTCTGTTTATAAATTCTGCAGTAGGTATGTCAGATTGCTGTCAGAATAAAATATAGGACTCTATAACTTGCTTATCGCCATGGTTGCATCAATAGAACAACAACCTGATGTGCCCGCTACATACCACCAAAAGAAAAGAATGATCAAATCCACCTAAAAAGCCACCAAAACCTGCACTAGACTACTATCACCTTATGGACAGGCCAGAAAAAAATCATTATTCTGCACCTCGGAACAGGACACAATAGATTGTGCAACCACTTGTTTACAAAATTCAAGATTGGCGAATCAGCCATGTATACATGTGGATTGGCTTGCAGACAGCAGATCACATGCTTCAAGACTGCCCAAAATATGACATATCTAGGCAAACCTTCTGACCTGGAGAAACAACTGTGGAAGTATGGACCACTGAGTGAACTAAAAAAGACAGTGAAGTTCATAGAAGAGACAACATTGCAGTTGTAGATAAATTTCAAGTGAACGAAAGAAGAAGAAGTAGAACCAGCATTGCATGAGGCTCATTTGACAGTAGTGGCAGGGCAGGGTTTGAGTAGAATGGGTACCGGAGCTTTTTCAGGGAAAGATGACATAGAAGGGGACCCTACCTCATTATATATAACTTGACCTAGTATATGTGAAGGCTAATATCTCACACTCCAATATCAGTATCTGTCACATGATTACCTGTACAGATCATACAGTATAGTAATTCCAGTGATGGTTTCTTCTTCTGCCTGTCATCGTTTAGCAAAGCTTAGGCCTTGGGAAGATAACATCAAGAGATGGACGAACATCAGCCTGACAGAATGTACAGTCAGGGCGAGAGACAGACAATGTTGGAGATGCATTGCAGCCAACCTTCATTGTGGAGACGGCACCTGCTTGATTGAGTCCCTGGCAACTCACCCCAAGCCCTGCATTGGCTTGTTCATGATTGGTGGATCTGGCCGCTTGAGTTGTCTATAGGATCAGGTAGCCAGTCCCATACTGAGCCTCTTTAGTGGCCTCTTGAGTTGTCTATATGATCAGATAGCCAGTCCCATACCGAGCCTCTTTAGTGGCCTCTTGAGTTGTCTATAGGATCAGATAGCCAGTCCCATACCGAGCCTCTTTAGTGGCCTCTTGTGTAGGTTGTAGTGTTGCCATTCTTGGTTTCTAACCGCACACGCCTTAAACAAGATATTGCACGATTTCTTGCCTGGCATAATTAGTTGCATCTCATGCAGTGTTATGTATCATATGAAGTTGACAGACAAATAATACTTTGGCTGAAATACTAATTACATAGTTGTATTTCAGTCAGAGTATTACTTGTTTGTCCACTTCATTTAATATATTGGGTGTTTGTTAAGTCTCACTACACTTTGTATGTAGAACAATTTTGAAAAAATGAAGCATATGACATCATCAGAAAATGTGCTCCACAGTCCATCATGAAGCAGTATGCATCGAATGGCTGTTGTCTGCTGGAGTAATTCTTTGCACTCTAAACAGAATGGTGTTATCAACAGAAGAAAGAATTTATTTTGGTTGAACAAGTGTTTCAAAATGGTGGTCGATACACACGGATGGTTGTTCAAAGATTTATAGCAAGATTTCCTGATAAACAACCTCCTCATCACATTATGGTTAGAAAATTGTTGAGTAAGTTATAATGAATACTTCATTGGTACTTTCCAGCTTCCCCAAAACAGCGTTAGACCATAGCAGTGACTATTATAACTAATTTAATGGAAATTTTAGCAAATTTTTTGATAACATTATGCACTTCATTTTTCAAAATTGTTCTACATACAAAGTATAGTGAGACTTTACAAATACCTGGTATAACTGCAGTATGCACCTGATGAGATGCAGGAAATAGTGCAGTATTTTGTTTACGGCGCCGGTGTTTAAACTCACAAAGGGGATACATTATTTTGTTTGTTTCCCTTAAGGGCTCCTGTAACACACCGGCATGTTTTCTGTTTCAACATGACAGGTGTCTAGATCTCTGTCAGAACGTGAAGGAAAGACTACACCGGGAGTGCAAGGACAACGGCATACAGTACCAGCCCTACATCACCTGCAGGTGAGTGCCTCCTACACTGGCATCTTCTTGTGAGCATAAGAATAGATATTTGAGATAGTTTTTCCTTTACTCACTTTGAACTTGAGCATAGCCCCCACTAAACTGATTTTTGTGTGTGGGATAGCTTTCCTTATTACCATTCCCTCTCCATCAGGCGAACCCACTCCAGCTTCAGAGGTACTTGTAATTTATGTCCCCAAGTCAAGGACGTCAAGTCAACATTTTAGTTCAACTAACCGAAATTGGCCGGTCTCCCTGGCCGAGGGGTTAAATGACTTTCTCCGTAATCCCGTTTATTCACCTAGGGTGACGCAGCGCGAGAATTGGAAGTGTTTCTCGCCGCGTTGGTAACTTATGGGATAAGTGAGCTAGCCACTCAGAAAGCAATGGCAAACTACTGAGCGTAATCTTGCCAAGAATTCAACAACAGCTATAAAATTCTGGTGTTGATAGCGATGTCCTGTAAAGGATATGTGGGGGAAAAAAATGAAATTGTGGTTGAACCTGCTACCATGACATCATCACACCAGAAGTTTAAAAGCCATTGCTTTAATCCATTCAGCCATGCTGACCTGCTGAGATATTTTGTGTCAGTTGCTTTTGCTGTGGTTTACACTTTCTTGCAAATTACACCAGTTTCAGCTTTTCTTCTAAAAAAATTAGTTTAGTAACACTTTATTTTGTTCAGTGTATTATTAACATGAGATGTATGAGTGGGCTTCAAATGAAAACCTTAAAAGTGTGATAGAAATTAACTATGCCATTGTCTTGTAACCTGTCAATATTATTGTTAAAGATGTAAAGAGGGTTAAGCACTTGACATCACTGTGCAGATGAACATGGTGATGTCATACAGATAGTTTAAAGATGCCCACCCCACTTTTGACATGCACCAAAGAGAAGCAGCGTTCTGTTATCCATTTTGTTTTTATCAGTGAAGGGATGAAACCTATAGAAATTCATCATCAAATGAATGACCAGTATGGTGATGCACACCTGTCAGTCCAGCAAGTGTATGAATGGAGTAGGAAGTTTTAAAACTAACTTCTCTGACAAACTGTTCACGACCAGATTGCTAATGTGTTATTTGTTGCTAGTACTTAATTAATGTAAGTTATTGATTGCTAATACTTGATTTCTGTTATTGGTTGCTAATACTTGATAATCTCGAGTGGAGGAGTACAGTTGGGAAAGTACATGCCTCTTATCCTGTTGAGCGCAGACTTCAAGTCTATCCTGAGTCACAGTGTGGCTTTGGACAAACCAGTCTACCATCGATATGATATTCTCATTGCAACAGCTGCAAGAAAAATGCTGTGGACAGAATTAACACTGTTTATTGATCTCACAAAGGCATTCGACTTGGTCAGTCACGAGGGTCTATTCAAGGCGCTAAAAATGATTGGCTGCCCGCCAACTCTACTGTCCATCGTGGAATCATTCCACAAAGGCTTGAAGGGTATAATCAAGTTTGATGGTGTATCCTCAGAAGAGTTTGAAATCAAGAAGGTTGTGTACTTTTCACTGCTATTGAAATATGCATATTGTGATCAGGATGATGGTATATACATTCACTCATGCTCAGATAGTGCCCTCTATAGTACTCAGAGATTAAAGGTGAAGACCAAAATTAGGAAGGTACTGATCAGAGAGTTGCTTTTTGCAGATGATATAACCCACTCAGAGGAAGAATTATGTCTACTATCTGCATTCTCCAATGCCTGTTACGAATTTGGTTTAACAATTAGCAAAAAGAAGACAAATTATGATGCAAGGCACAAATGGGGGTACCATCAGCCTTCAGTGATGACTTTTAGCTGGAGGTAGTTTATATTTCACATACCTATGACCAGAGGTAAACATTGAATTATCCCTAGATCAGGAAATCAACGTCAGGATTGGTAAGACAGCAACAACAATGAACAGGTTAACAAAAAGAGTGGGAGAGCAGGAAGTTTACTGCCAAAACAAAAGTCCTGATCTAATCAAGCCTGTGTACTAAGTATTCTTCTTTATGGCAGTGAAACGTCAACTTACTCACACCCAGAGAAACGTTTAAACAGCTTTCATATGCGGTGTCTGCGAAAGAATACATGGCATTAAGTGGCTAGATAAGGTCACCAGTACCGAAGTATTGGAAAAATCGTGTGGTGAGACAGTTTGCTCCATGCTCGGTCTTCATAGATATAGATGGGTAGGACACATTAGGAGGATGAACATTCGCAAAATACCAAAGGACATTCTTTTTGGTGAATTACAGGTGGGTAAAATACTTCATGATCGGCCTCTACTACAGTACATAGATGTGTGTAAGCGGGACATGGTTGATACAGGCATTGATATTGCACTTTGGGAGCAAGTCGCCGCTTGTTGCATGGATGGCTAAGATCAGGATAAAGATAAAGGAAGAATTGATTGCAGATGGTGCGTGATGGAGGAATTTACCATGTTTTTGCATGCATCCATTGTGGATGAACATTTGCCACGTGACTAGATCTTTACATTCACATTTGCTACCGCCATGGGTTGTAGTTATGCCTTTTTTTTTTAAGCACAATGTAACAATCATGTGCTATCTAACTTGATATATCTTATTGGCTGCTAATACTTGAGGTCAGTTATTGATTATTAATATTTGATGTATATTATTGGTTGGAAATCAACGTCAGGATTGGTAAGACACAATCATCGTTCCAATGTGGAAATTATAGAGGAATATCACTACTGTCCACAAGTGAGATTTGGAACATGAAATGTACGGACACTATATCGAGCTGGAGCGGCCGAAGAACTAACCCGGGAGCTGGTTGAATATCGAATGGATATCACAGCAATTCAAGAAATAAGGTGGCCAGGAGAGGGTACTTTAGAGCAAAATGGAATGATTATAATATATGGAGGAAACACCCAAAATAAACATGAATTAGGAACAGGATTTGTCATCAAAAAAGAGTTATGGGGGAACGTTTTAAACTTTAAAGCTTTTAATGACAGGATTAGTAAATTACGAATAAAAGGTAAATGGAAAAATATAACGATGATTAATGTACATGCACCTACTGAAGAGAAAGAAGATGATATTAAAGAAGACTTTTATAATGATCTGGAAGATGTCATAGAAGAAACCCCCAAACAGGACATCCTGATTGTGCTGGGAGACTTCAATGCAAAAATAGGTAGAGAGCAAACTAATACAAGAGTGGCCGGTATGGAAAGCCTACATACAACTTCAAATGATAATGGATGGAGAGTCATCAACCTGGCAGAAGCCAAAGGACTGCAGATTAGCAGTACCAGACTACAAAGAAAGGATATACACAAACAAACTTGGAAATCATGTGACAAGAGAACCTATAATCAAATAGATCACATTTTAATTAACAACAGAAATGCATCAAGCAAGTTAGAAGTTATAGAGGAGCTGAGTGCCACAGTGACCACTTCCTCGTTGGAGTAAAATTTAACATAAAACTTAAGAGAGCTTTCTATACTAAATTACAAAGATTACACCCAACATATAACAGAGAAAAACTACAAGAAATTACAGTCAAAGAGAAATTTACAGATGAAATAAAATGTAAACTTGAAACTCTGCAAAACCCTTCGGAGGAAAGCGTTGACCAAACATGGTTGAACATCAAGAATACAATTCAATCTACCGCAGAAGAATGTCTCGGTGTGTTAACCACGCATAGAAAGAACAGATGGTTCAATCAAAAATGTGAAGAAGCAGTCGTTAGGAAGAAGAATGCCAGGCATGTAAGGTTAAATGACATCAACAACATCCAAAAGGAAGAGCATTATAGAAATGAATGTAAAGAGGCTACAAAAATAGTCCGACAGCAGAAGCGAGAATATATGAGTAATATAATCAAAAATATGGAAACTAATCACCAGAAAAATGAATCCAGAAAATTTGTTAAAGAACTGAAGTCAATGAAACGAGGGCACCAACAAAACACATATGGTTTAAAAGACAAAAATGGGAATATGATAAATACCAATGAGGAAATGTGCAACACATGGAAAGAATATTTTATTGAATTACTAAATTGTGAAGCTCCAAGTAACATTTTCCCACAGGAAGAGGTTCTAACATGCGAACCACAAATTGATGAACCTACATTTGAAGAAATCCTATATGTAATCACACGACTTAAAAACAATAAGGCAACTGGGACTGATGGAATTGCTGCTGAATTTATAAAGGCAGGTGGCCATGCATTACATCTAAAGCTATACGAACTAATAATAAAAATCTGGAGGACAGAAGAATTACCCCATGACTGGAAAGAGTCATTATTGATACCTATCTTTAAGAAAGGAGACAAGTTCCAATGTGGAAATTATAGAGGAATATCACTACTGTCCACAAGCTATAAGATACTATCCGCAGTATTACTAAATAGAAGAAAGTTGTAAGAAAGGTAAAGGAGGAATGTGATATTGGAGGAACATCCAAGCTGCTTGGTTATGCAGATGATATAGATATTATAGGGCAAAGTGAACAAAAGACATTGGAAATATTGACTCACTTAAAGGAAAAAGCCCAACAGATGGGGCTGGTTATCAACCAAGATAAGACAGAATATATGGTAATTTCAAGAGACGGAATGGCTAAAAACTCTGGCCACATACAAATAGATAATATGACCATTAAAAGAACGGAAACATACAAATACCTGGGTACAATCTTCAACTGCTCCAACATCATAAGGGAAGAAATACAAACTAGAATCAACTCTGGAAATAAGATATACTATGCACTACAACATCTACTAAAATCAAAGGCGCTATCTCGTAACACCAAAATCACAATATACAAAACACTGATCAGACCAGTTGTGCTGTATGGCTCTGAAACCTGGAGTACAACGAAAGGAGACGAAGCCTTGTTACAAACCTTTGAGAACAAAATTTTAAGACGCATCTTTGGACCCATTAGGGATACACAAAGTGGAGAGTGGAAAAGAAGAAGTAACAAAGACATTTATGATTTGTTTAAGTCCCCGCTAATCACTGGTATCATGAAGGCTAAAAGACTACAATGGCTGGGGCATATAGAAAGAATGGAAGATAATAGGGAAACAAAACTCGCTTACACTCAGGAAATAAATGACCGTAGACACCGAGGTAGACCAAGAAGGCGGTGGAGAGATAATACATGTACAGACCTACAAGCACTTGGAATCAACGACTGGCAAGAGAAGGTCCACCAGAGAGACGAATGGAGACAGATTGTATTTGCAGCAAAGAACCTCAATGGCTCAGAACGCTGAAGAAGAAGAAGAAGAAGAAGATATTATTGGTTATTAGTGCTTGATTTGTTATTGATTGCTAATACTTGATGTTTACTATTGAAAGCCCATACTTGATGTACATTATTGCTTCTGATATTTGACAAATGTTGAATGTTACTGTTTGATACTACTTAATGTATGTTACTGAATGTTGATCTTTGATGTGTATTGCTGAATGTTGGTACTTTATGTTGTTACTGACTATTCATGGCTGATATTTATTACTGATATTATTCACAGAGTAACACAGACATATGATTCCGGAGCTTGTGTATATTTTTACTTTGCTTTCAACTACCGTGGCATCAGCAATCCTGTACATGTATATGAACATATTGAAGTTAGTATGTGTCTGTTGCTTCTATATGTTGTTAACATTTTCATTACATTGTTGGTGTATCTTGGCAAAGCAAGGAAATCCATTGCAGCCATAGTCAGCTGAGATGAGTAGTGAAGTGTTGTTGAAGAGAACTTTTGGCTAGTAAATCATAAATGTTCTGTTATCAGAAGTTTGGTTAGTGAATTATGAATGTTGTTGTTCTTCTTTGCGTTCATCCGGAGTGATTTTTCAGATGTGATTGCGGTGTGTCTGGTTAGGCACCCTTGGATCGAAACCCTTAGGTCAACACATCCGGCTTTTAGCGTGCATTTTTGACCAGGTTTGCATTCCTGGGATTATGAATGTTCTATTTTACCAGAACTTTTAGCTCTTGAATTATGAATTTTCTGTTATCAGAACTTTTGACTAGTGAATTATGAATGTTCTATTTTATCGTAACTTTTAGCTCGTGAATTATGAGTGTTCAATGTTATCAGAAGTTTGGGTAGTGAATTATGAATGTTCAATGTTATCAGAAGTTTGGGTAGTGAATTATGAATGTTCAATGTTATCAGAAGTTTGGGTAGTGAATTATGAATGTTCAATGTTATCAATGGCAAACTACTGAACATAAACTTGCCAAGAGATCATGACAGCAAACAATGCTGGTGTTGACTATGTCACCGCCTGTTGGGGTACTTCTATTAATAGGCAGAAATCCCTACCCAAGAGTTAGCCGACAGTCTCTAGAAATTATGGCTCATTATAAGAATGTCAGCGGCTGGCTGAGTGGCTAGAATGCCGGACTCATTTGGGAGACCTGGGTTCGAATCCTCAGTAATATGTGGAGTTTTTGCTGTCCGGGGCAATAAGAAAATTCTACCCTGCACAGTTCGTAGTGACTGCACTAGCCATGCGGCTTAATTCCTCAGGCTCAAGACCCACCTGTCCTACACCGCAAGGTATTATAGTCAGGAAATGACAGTTTATAAGAATGTCTAAAGGGATGGTCCCGATAGAAGACTGGGATTCACTTGGTAGACAAAAGGCAGAAAGTGAAGAACACTTGTGCCTTTAGCAACATGAATGTCCAGTTTATCTGGGCGGTTTCCCTTGTCATTCGATATTTTCCCCCCAGTTAAATACTACACTTCTACGCACTCGCTCGCACACTTTGTGTTCAAATGATCAAGAGCGGAGTACGTTGGTGCAAGTATAAAACAATTATATATTCTTTCGGCGATCAGGCAAATCTTGAGCTACAGCCTACGATGGGTGACGTTGTAGTGTTCTGTTGTAATAATTTGGCCGTGTCCAGCATGTGCCGCGTGGTCTAGTGGTTACACACCTGCTTCACACGCCAATGATCCAGGGTTTGTTTCCAGGTCCGGTCAAGGATATGCACTACTGATGAGCTCAAACGAGAGCGAAACTCGAGTCTAGTGCTTCCACATTGACATGGATAGGCCTTAGGTTCATACCAGAATACGATCAACATTGCCAGTAGTGGGTTGTGCTCAATATTTAAATCTCAAATCCCGAAACAACCAAATAAATCAAAAATAATAAACACAACAGTTCTGATTTCAACCAGTGAACTAGAATAAATTGATAACATCTATATCTATAAAAGACGATGTATGTCTGTATGTATGTCCGTTCTTTATGCGTTCGCGAACAGTCCATCCAATTGAGATGAAATTTTCTACACGTCTTCTTCTCATTCCCGTGCATCCAACTGTCATAGTTTGTTAGTGTACAATCAGCTATTTACTTACTAAAATTTAATATTTTAATATCTTATCATATATATATATATATATATATATATATATATATATATATATATATATATAGCAAGGGGACTTAACTTAAGAAAAGTTATTTCAAGGGGCATAACTTTTAATAACATTGCTATATATTTTATATATAGGTTGTTGCATTGTTTTCAAAGATTTATAAACTCTTTGTCTACAGTTATTTACAGGCATATGAGTTATAATAAATAATGATATAATCTTTAAGGCATTTTCAAAGTTGTCATAAAAATAATGCAT
Organism: Cepaea nemoralis; assembly: GCA_014155875.1. Lineage (NCBI taxonomy): Eukaryota > Metazoa > Mollusca > Gastropoda > Stylommatophora > Helicidae > Cepaea > Cepaea nemoralis. The sequence continues at coordinate 214,219 of JACEFZ010000220.1, forward strand.
CTATTTAAATAGTGAAAATTTTCTAACTCATCTTTTTATGTTTAAAGAAGTTATGTAGGTGATTAAAAACAGTTTTCATTAAAAATAATGGATGGTGTGTGGAAGGACATTCTTAAGTTAATTTTCTTTTGTTATATGAATTTAATGAGACACTCCCCGCCAGGAGCTGGGCGAAGCCACGCTGGGTCAGATAGATAGACATACAGACAGATAGTCGGGAACGGGAGCTTATATGACTACTTATACGAATTAAATTAGATGCTCCCCAACAGGGCCTGGGCGAAGTCGGGCCGGGTCGGACAGATAGGCAGATATAGTCGGGAATGGGAGCTTATATGACTAGTTATATGAATTAAATGAAATGCTCCCCACCAGGGACTGGGTGGGGCCGGGTCAGACAGACAGATAGTCAGGAACGGGAACGGGAGCTTATATGACTACTTATATGAATTAAATGAGATGCTCCCCACCAGGAGCTGGGCGAAGCCGGGTCAGACAGACAAGCAGACAGATAGATAGATAGATCCCCGCCAGGGCCTGGGTGAAGCCGGGCCGGGTCAGCTAGTGATTTATAAATGATAAAAAAAATTGTCGTACAAAAAAGAATAGCCGGCCTAAATTTGGTTTTAGCAGTCACATCATCAACTCCATTCCAGACACAAGCATGTTCAGACAATAGGACAACACGGAGTAGCTTGATACGTCTTGATCTTGTCTAGTGCTAGAGAAGGACTCGATTCTGCTATTGAGGTGTGAGAATCAATGTTCAACTAGGTACTTGATGCTCCTCCGGATTCTATGCTCTGTTTCCACTCAAGGTGGATCCGCTTTTAGGTAACTGTCTTCCTGGTTATGGTTTACGCAGAAGCAGCAGCGAGGCTCCCCAGTCTTTGCGCAGAGATTAGGTTCTTTTTAGGTTCCTCTAGCAAGGATGACTTATGATTAGGAACTAGATCGTTACCATGTCATTGTTCAACTCCTTCTCGTCTCTGTGTGTCCTGGCCAGAAGTTGATAGGTTTACATTTCGCATATTATTGTACTGCTTGCCTATCGCATTTTCCCTTGTGCTCGAAAGTGAATGTTATAGTAATATCCCAAGTGAAATGGATGTGGTAGTGGGAATAAGGAGTCGAAGATGACAAGGAAAACATAATATGGCGTCATTTACATTGATGATGTGGAATCAAATGCCGTCCCCAACATCGCTGGCTATTGTTTTAGCGCAGAAAATGTCCTCGACGTATGACGTCATTATTTGTCATATTGACGCTATACTAAATTTAGAATGTAATTAAAAATCAGCTACTGTAGTTAGCATGATTATTCCATAGCGATCTTAGGCGCCACCTCATCACAAAAGACTGTGACGTCCTGCAAAGGATATGCAACTAACTGTAACTTTTATGTTATGAGAACTTTTGGCTAGTGAATTATGAATGTTCTATTTCATCAGAAGTTTAGCTAGTGAATTATGAATTGGCATATTTCTATTTTGTTGTATCAGAGAACGTTACTGGTGAATTGTGAATTGACATATTTCTTTTCTATTTGAACCACAGAACTGTGGCAGAGAAGAAATTCTGGCAAATGGTGGGAGCATTTCGCATCATCACGGAGGTAACTGCCATGCTCACTGTCTCTCTCGCCCTGGTTTTGATAGTTCTGTGTATCTTGCTCTTTTCTGGCTTCTGTCATATTGTTTTATGTATGTCTTTTGAATGATTTATTTACTTTGCTTTCTTTCATGTCTGTTTATATTTATTAAACCTTCATTGCATCTTTATTTCTGTATTTATATTGTTTGTACGGAGATTGAGCCAAAAACCAGAACAGTTTCTACAAAATGTTCAGATTTTGCCAGACTTAATGAAAATACAACCCACAGGAGCTACTGATTATGCGCCCTGCTAGCTGGCGTAGGCATTCATGTCTCTCCGCAGATCTCTGTTCCGGATCAACTCTACTGATGATAATGATCTTCCTTGCCACTGTCTGTCTATCCAGCATCTCTCTCTCTCTCTCTCTCTCTCTCTCTCTCTCTCTCTCTCTCTCTCTCTCTCTCTCTCTCTCTGCCTCTTCCCCCACTGATTTATCTTTCCAGTCATCACATCAATGCCTCTTCTCATTGTATAACCAAATAATGCCATTTGTCTTGTTCTTATAGTTTAGTCAAGTCATTGGATCAACATCATGGCACACGGTTTAACCCACAAGTGCTCCGTTTTTCCTCCTAACTCAAACCTGAGCCTGGAGAAACTCAGTTCAATGCACGAACTCCGTTGCATTGGCGAGAATCCTGAAATACTTTCTTGTTCTTACAGCTGTATATAATGTTCTAGTTTCATTAGCCTCTTCCCAGCAACCCTTGTTAATTACTCTGGTAGTCCATGATATTGGCATCATTTGTCTCTTATTGTTTGGCCATATGAATCATCACAATATTTTGGAAGGGGCAGTGATGGAAGGCATGGTTCCTGGAAGTAGAGAAAGTTAGTTAGTTAGTAGAGAAAGTTAGTTAGTTAGTTAGTTAGTAGAGAAAGTTAGTTAGTTAGTTAGTAGAGAAAGTTAGTTAGTTAGTTAGTAGAGAAAGTTAGTTAGTTAGTAGAGAAAGTTAGTTAGTTAGTTCGTAGAGAAAGTTAGTTAGTTAGTTAGTTAGTTAGTAGAGAAAGGGTTCAAACAGCATGTAGATGGACACAGGACACTGCAAACACCTTGGGGATGAACATACAGGAGGCAGGAGAACTGGCCAGAGATGGACAAACTCTTCTGAGGGCAGTGATGGAAATGACAATCTTTTCTGAGGACAGTGATGGAAGTGACAATCTTTTCTCAGGGCAGTGATGAAGTGACAATCTTTTCTGAGGGCACTGATGGAAGTGACAATCTGTAAAGGACCTGCTTCATGATGATGATGTTTTGATTTGTCAGACAAAGTGCAAGATCATCAGTGATAGAAAGATGGAAACAAATTATGCTTGCAGCAAAGAACCATTGCCCTCGCTCACTTTGAACTCAAGCGTAGTCCATACACACTACATCTAGTAGTGCTGGACTGAATTTTGTGTGTGGATTAGCTTTCCCTATTAACAGTGTCCTTTGCTATGAGGCGAACATACTCCGACTTCAGAGGTACTTGTAATTTACGATCCCCAAGTCAAGGACGAGGCGTCAGTATTATAGTCCAACTGTCCAGTGTAGGGGTTGAACCCCTTACCTCAGCATTTGCACACCGGATGTTTAAGAACATCCGTTCTTATTCCATTCAGCCATGATGACCTCAGAAAAAGAAATGATAATGATGTCCCATCAACACACGTCGTGTATGGTTTACCAGTCCGCTAATCATATTTTAAATCTCCTTTCAGTGGGGAAGATCCGCAAGCGTTGGCTGAGGAAAACCGTCGGAGACATCGGAATTGGGGCTATGCAGGCGGTCAAGCAATACATTGACCCGAACAACATCTTTGGCAACAACAACCTTATGGTTGGTCATACATTAACAGGAATTGTGAAACCAGAAATCCAGAATGTCCACCTGCCATCAAAACTTTGAGAGAAACTTATTTTCATTTCCTCCAAACATGTTTCTTTCTCTGGGTCCCATATTTGAGGTGAACATTTCATTGTGCAGCACCGAATGTTTCACTTCCAAAAATGGATTTCCTTACTTATAAATTAACTATGTTATATTGCATGTCTTGTTCTTTGTCCCATGTCTGTCATAGAAAGATCCTTGGTTGCAGGGTGTCTGTTAGCAGAAAAGCTGCATAATTTGGGTTGTTAAACGTGACATTTTTAGAGGATGGGGTTTGTTTTTCCTCTTCAGCACTGACTATAATTGTTCTGTTGTGAGAAAGACAGAAGTCATGGTGATATCAAAGAAACAGATTGTGCATAAATGTGCAATTAAAGTACAGGACGTTATTTTGGGGCAAGTGCAGAAATTCAGATATCTAGGCACATAGATAACATCGGATAGAAGATGCATCACTAAGATAAAGAACAGAATTGGACAAGCAAATACTGCATTTTATCAATTGAAGAATGTTTTTTGCAATAAGTCATTGTTCTTGGAAGTTAGAAAAAGAGTTCTTGCATGTTACATAGAACCAGTTATAACATACGGCAGCAAATCCTGGACAATTAGTTAATTTAATGTTTGCATATCCTTTACAGGACATTGCTGTCAACATCAGCATCTTTCAGCTGAGTGTTGATTTCTTGGCAAGATTACGCTCAGTAAGTTACCAAAGCGATTCGAACCACTGCCGATTCTCACCGTCGTCACGTTACCTACGAGATTACGGAGAAAAGTCGCTAACCTCTAGGCCAGGAAGCCGGCGGACAATTAGTAAACAGGCGAAAATATCCAAAGAGATATGTTTTTATAGTAGAATGCTGACAATTGGACAGCCAAAATATAGTAGAATGCTGACAATTGGACAGCCAAAATATAGTAGAATGCTGACAATTGGACAGCCAAAATATAGTAGAATGCTGACAATTGGACAGCCAAAATGAGCCAATCTGGATGTTTTAAGGGAGTGTAGATTGCTGACAATTGGACAGCCAAAATATAGTAGAATGCTGACAATTGGACAGCCAAAATATAGTAGAATGCTGACAATTGGACAGCCAAAATATAGTAGAATGCTGACAATTGGACAGCCAAAATATAGTAGAATGCTGACAATTGGACAGCCAAAATGAGCCAATCTGGATGTTTTAAGGGAGTGTAGAATGCTGACAATTGGACAGCCAAAATGAGCAATCTGGATGTTTTAAGGGAGTGTAGAATGCTGACAATTGGACAGCCACAATGAGCAATCTGGATGTTTTAAGGGAGTGTAGAATGCTGACAATTGGACAGCCACAATGAGCAATCTGGATGTTTTAAGGGAGTGTAGAATGCTGACAATTGGACAGCCACAATGAGCAATCTGGATGTTTTAAGGGAGTGTAGAATGCTGACAATTGGACAGCCACAATGAGCAATCTGGATGTTTTAAGGGAGTGTAGAATGCTGACAATTGGACAGCCACAATGAGCAATCTGGATGTTTTAAGGGAGTGTAGAATGCTGACAATTGGACAGCCACAATGAGCAATCTGGATGTTTTAAGGGAGTCTCAAAGACAACCTATCACTAACATCAGAAAGAAGCAGCCATGGTTTTTTGGCCACATTATGACAAGACAACATCTAGAACATTGTAACAACCAGAAAGATTTGCAGAAAGAGAGATAAGGAAGACAGCATGAGAAGATTCTGGACAGTCTTGTGTCATGGTACAGAAGGGAGTCACACACAAATTGATCAATGACGTCGGAGATCGCAATTTGTGGCACACTTGCTGGCAAGGCACTGGATGATGATGTGAGTAGGTTTCCTCATTTTGCCAGGGCTGCTGTCTATGCAGCTGACCCATTTCTGGAAAATTGAAGAGCAGTTTAGAATCTGCAGACAGCTTCATACAAGGAAAGTGTATGCATGGATTGGAAAGATGTGACTTGGGGGAGGGATGCAGTTTGTGTCCATGTCTTTTATTTAGTCTGAAGACTTTTTTTGTAACTAGTCATGCCATTGTGACTGCCCATGACTTTACTATTTTGGGAATAATGTGGTGGTTTCCCCTTGTTTTCCCACACACAGGTATTGAGAAAGTTGGCAAGCAGCTGATTTCCACCAAGTGTATCGGTCATTTTCACATTAGTTTGTGATGCTTTAATCCTCAGCTTGTTTAGCAGTTTTATAATTTTACACATTTTTTTTTCATTTTGAAGTTTTCAGTAGCTTTTGTACCAGCTCTTTACATAATGTAGGGTCGTGAAGTTTCGGCCTCGTGTACTTTGACAGAATGTTTATTTTGTGTTCTAAGTTTCAGTCATTCATGTACGAGCATTTCATATTCAATCTGTGAATGGCTGTGTATCACTTTAACTCCAGATTTCATCACATTTGCAAAGCAAGATAACTAAGTTTGAAGTTTCGGCTGTTTTTATATAAGTTTTTAAAAATTGATCCATCAGTCATTTTATGAAACATAAGAATTTGTTAAAACAAGATGATCCTAAATATATTTCAGCATAAACGCATTCATAGTCTCTACATTATGCTAAAAGCTATCGACACTGAAAGAAAATAAACATTAACCCTTTAAAGGACAGGCGTTTTGTCTTTTTTATAGCCCTGAACGGGCAAGAAGAATTTTCAGGTTTGGAAAAATTTTGGCTTACGTTAGTAAAAACATCACGTATAAGTTGTTAGTCAACAGATTTTAGTCAAATAAACAGCAAAACAACGGGAAAAGCATACAGAATATTTTACTCGCATGAAGGTTGCAGCTTAACCATACATGAACACAAATATTTACAAAATATGACACATTGTTGGTGATTGTCGGTCATCTATACGGCAATTTACAAACACATTTTCAGAATTAGAATCAAAGTGTCTATGTACAGTGCCCACGCTGGTATCACTGATATCTAGCTGCAATTCAGTCATCTTCGTGCACTTAAATGTCACTTAAATTGAACCCAGCGAAATCTCCGCTATCACTTGAAGAATCATCAAAATCCATTTTGAAATACAACGCGTAAAATCCCCCAAAACTATTTTTTAAAATCTGTTCAGATCCAAAGTACGCACTCGCAAATGGTGGCCACGTTGTCAAGCTATCTGCGAAAACGAAAGTAGACGATCGGAATCCTCGGAAAGCTGCGAGATCACGTTTTTACAATGCATATAAGTAACAGGGCGGTTTGAGATGGTTTACCCTGTACCAGGGTCCGGACGGAAACGGACGATTTGCCCGGTAAAGGGTTAAATATATAAATATACATTGAATGTATCTACAGAACTTGAAATCGAGTGTTTTGTTTGTTGAGCTTCTGTATTTTATAATCCTTTGCGTTCTTCTACCTAAGTAGGTGGTAGAGGAGGCAACGTTTTGCCTGTTATAATAACTTGACATAATATACACACAGTCTTGATTATTGATTATGGTGATGACAGTGAAATGAGGTTGAATGTTGCTTTCAGTGGATATATTCAGCTTGATGCCTGAAGATGTACAAAGAATCAGAATAGAATTCATCTTGTCATTTATCAATGACCATCAAAATCGCTTTGTGAACTTTAAAAGAAGAAAAAATATCCCTAAAGAAAACAAACCAACCAACCAAACATGACAATCAACCAACCAAACATGACAATCAACCAACCAAATATGACAATCAACAATAAAGAAATGACAAATGTCACAAACTGTCAATAATTTGGTTCCATAATCTACAGCAGAAGTCCAATATAGACAAGCCATAGCAACGCAGGGGTCATATAGACAGGCCATAGCAACGCAGAGGTTATATAGACAGGCCATAGCAACATGGAGGTTATATCGACAGGCCATAGCAACGCAGAGTTTACATAGGCCATAGCAACGCAGAGGTTATATAGACAGGCCATAGCAACGCGGAGGTTATATAGACAGGCCATAGCAACGCGGAGGTTATATAGACAGACCATAGCAGCACAGAGGTTATATAGACAGACCATAGCAGCACAGAGGTTACATAGACAGGACATAGCAACACAGAGGTTATATAGACAGGACATAGCAACGCAGAGGTTACATAGACAGGACATAGCAACACAGAGGTTATATAGACAGGCCATAGCAACGCAGAGGTTATATAGACAGGCCATAGCAACGCAGAGGTTATATAGACAGGCCATAGCAACGCAGAGGTTACATAGACAGGCCATAGCAACGCAGAGGTTACATAGACCGGCCATAGCAACGCAGAGGTTATATAGACCGGCCATAGCAACGCAGAGTTTATATAGATGGGCCATAGCAACGCAGAGGTTATATAGACAGACCATAGCAGCACAGAGGTTATATAGACAGACCATAGCAGCACAGAGGTTACATAGACAGGACATAGCAACACAGAGGTTATATAGACAGGACATAGCAACACAGAGGTTATATAGACAGGACATAGCAACGCAGAGGTTACATAGACAGGACATAGCAACACAGAGGTTATATAGACAGGACATAGCAACGCAGAGGTTATATAGACAGACCATAGCAGCACAGAGGTTATATAGACAGACCATAGCAGCACAGAGGTTATATAGACAGACCATAGCAGCACAGAGGTTACATAGACAGGACATAGCAACACAGAGGTTATATAGACAGGACATAGCAACGCAGAGGTTATATAGACAGACCATAGCAGCACAGAGGTTATATAGACAGGCCATAGCAGCACAGAGGTTATATAGACAGGACATAGCAACACAGAGGTTATATAGACAGGACATAGCAACACAGAGGTTATATAGACAGGACATAGCAGCACAGAGGTTATATAGACAGGACATAGCAGCACAGAGGTTACATAGACAGACCATAGCAGCACAGAGGTTATATAGACAGGCCATAGAAACGCAGAGGTTACATAGACAGGACATAGCAACACAGAGGTTATATAGACAGGACATAGCAACGCAAAGGTTACATAGGAGTAAAAGCCTAGAGTGCTGATCCAAATTTATGAGAAAACGACAACAATAAAGGAAATGGGACCTTGAGTGCTGATTGGGAATAGACAATAGAAGAAATGAGACCTTGAGTGCTGATACGTATTGCTGAGAATAGACAACAATAGAGGAAATGAGACCTTGAGTGCTGATCCATATTGCTGAGAATAGACTACATTGGAGAGATCAGACCCTACTTGTGGGTCAAAGAGGTGCCATGATGGAAGAATCAACACTCAAAGATTGTTGCCTATTTTTCATTGAGAGAGAAGATGTATATGTTGGATGGAGCCATCATCACTACATTTAATTAGAATGACTAGGAATAGCAAGGTGTTCATTTTCCATGGACAATGATGTTCATATGTGACTGTTCATGTTCCATGGACAAAGAGACGTCGTTCATATGTAAGGACAAAGAGATGTTGTTCATATGTGACTATTTCATAGTGGCATGGAACAGTGTTGCTTGTTCATCTGGACTCATCACCCAAAGATCAGTGTATCACAAACAAAGACATGGACTGGCTAATTCTGAATTTTCTACATCTTCGCATCTGTCCAGTACAGATGCAGCCTCATAAGACCTTATTTAGCCATCCCAGAAAGATTTGCACCTAAATACTCAAATAGGAATTTGAAACTTAAGAAAGCCTTGCATCTAAACGGTTACACTACTGGATTCATAAAGTGCCTATGGCATTCGCAAAAACCAAACATAGTAACACATTAGTCCACAAACTTCAGGTGTTTATCTAATTACCCTTTCAAGGTGATCATGTAATGGAACATCTACAGGACCAACTTCCAGTAACACATCAGTCCACAAACTTCAGGTGTTTATCTAATTACCCTTTCAAGGTGATCATGTAATGGAACATCTACAGGACCAACTCAGAACCAGCGGTCAGTAGAACCAGCTGTGTACAGCTCCACTTATTAGATAAAACAACCACCACTATCCCCACCCCAGCTGTGAAAGAACCTTCATATGCCAGGTGTCTATTCCATCTATTAGTTTTAATGTAGGTGTCATTCTACCCTGGCAGAACAGAAGCAGTAAATAATAGGGTGACAGAGGGCATAGCTAAATGACTAGTCAAAATAGTAAAAGAATATTCCGGTAACCCTATAAAGCCAACACACAGAAAGTTACCCATATCTTCAATTGCGCACCATCTGTTGGACTTTGTTCATGTGCCTGATAGACACAGTGTGATCCATGCGTTGTTCTACACACAAAATTGATGAATGTTCAGATTCACTGAATTGCACCTTCTGCTTTGTTAACAAAGATTATGATAGTTGGTTTACAGTTACCCTGGCAGCAAATATGTTGCGTATTTCAGCTTTAAAGATTCATTGTTTGTTTCATTTTATGTTCATTGACTTCTGCTGCATGTACCTGGCGAGATACAGCAAAATATAAGGCAATAAATTGTCTTCTTTAATCAAATTCGCAATGAGAAAACATTGTTTTGTATGTAAAGTATGTTTAAGTATTCTGACTATTGTGTCCATGTGATTATTTTTCAATGCAGTCACTGCACCACTTTGTCGCCCCACATAAATAAAATAGTTACTTTGCCGCTAGTTGGGGGAGGAAGGAAACTAGCCACTTCACCTCATACAGACATGGCCTGGTTATATGTGAAATCATTGAGATGTCACATGTCTTCAAGCAGTATGTTACTACCTTGACCTTGCTCCAAACACTTTTTGTTGATAACAATTCTATCTTGCCAGTGTATCACCGGAGCCCACAAGGAAGGTAGAGGAGCACTGTGACCTCCCTTGCATGTCCTAGGAGGACAAAGGAGGGTTGGCATGAGACTGTCTACCTCATCCCACATAGAAAACTTTAGTCGCAAAATCCAACCAATCGTGAACAGGTTTACAAAGGACCATTGAGCGATGACAAGAAGAAGGGGAAACAATCAATTCTTTCTATGGGTGTGTGTGTAAATGTTAGTATGCACTATGTTTTTGTATGTTTATGTGCACTCATTTGTAACAGTCATCGTTTGAGTTATGTTTGAATGCACTTATTTGTAACAGTCATTGTTTGAGTTATAGTTATATTTGAATGCACTCATTTGTAACAGTCATCATTTGAGTTATGTTTGAATGCACTCATTTGTAACAATTGTCTTTTGAGTTATGTTTGGATGCACTTATAGGTAACAGTTATCTTGAGTTATGTTTGTATGCATTTGTTTGTGTTTATGGTTGCTTGCGCATTTTCCTCGTGTTGGACTGTTAGCGCATGGTTCCGTCGCCCAGCTGCTGAGTTAAGTGCATTGAGCAACACTGTGAGCTCTGGATTTCATGTGGAGTGCTTTCACATCTCTCTGCGGTTGTTTGTATCGTGAACTGCATGTTCAGAAAAATGGCGGCTGGCAGGTTGCTGAACTAACTGGTTTGCTTTCACTGGCACAGGAACGGAGTATTATGGGGTTACCCTTGCTGTGAAGTTAGGAACCACGATTAACATTTGCTTTGTAAACAATCATCACTCAGGTTACGTTTGTATGCATTTGTTTGTAATTGTGACAATCAAGTTATGATTGAATTGCCTCATCAAAACCTAACAATCAATACTTTAGTTATGATTGAATACTCTCATCAATACCTACCAATCAATACTTTAGTTATGATTGTACTATGTTTGTATCCATTTGCTTATAACAATCATTACTGACAATTATGTTTGTATGCACTCAATTGTAACAATAATTACTGAGTTATATTTGTTTGTATTTCTTTGTAAAATCATCACAGTATTTTACATATATACATTTGGTTAAAATTTCTGAAAATGAGACATGGGTTTTATCAAACTTTCAAGTTTTATTAAATATCAAATTTTATTAAAATAATTATCTACTGGGACTCTTCGCTGGCTGTTGCAGATGAGGATGGAAGAAGCATGTATGCGAATATCCTGAGTGCTGTAATGGCGGTTCTTGACTCATACTAAAAATCTATATAGCTTGCCTCAGAACAAACCAAATTTCCTTGCAAGCATGTTATCTTCTTATTGATTGCTAGTTATGTGCTGGTCCATGTACGAGTATATATGCGTGGAAAATATACTTACTTACCATTATTTAAGTTATCATTATGGCCGTAAATTTTTATCAATTAAAGATAGTTTTTCCTATGCTATGGGCTTGTTACATCTATTCAAAGATTGTTTTTCTTATGCAATGACTTGTTACATGTGTTCAAAGATAAATTTTTCTAAAGCTATGGGCTTGTTACATCTCTGCAAAGATAGTTTTTCCTATCCTATGGGCTTGTTACATTTCTTCAAAGATAAGTTTTTCCAATGCCGTGGGCTTGTTACATCTATTGTTTTCATCTGATTATCCATGTACTAGAAATGTGTACATTTATCTCTGTGACAAAAAGCTTTGTACACACTTCCATACACCAGAAAACTGTACACACATCTTTGTGCCAGAAATCTTTTGTGTACACATCACTGTGCCATCTTCAGTATCCAATAGTCTTCCCAAGTTGTTGGTACCAGAGGCAACCTGTTTGAAGTCCACCTGCGTTTTCGCCTACCTGCTGAGTGTCATCCGAACCATCTGCTCACTCCTCATTGAACCAGCTTCTCCAGATATGGATCCTCATTCACTGCACTCATTCCAGTCAATCCCACAGAGTCTTCATCACATCAGCCTCGCCATAATATAGGAAATAAAACAGTTAGGTACCTGTAATTCCTGCGAAAAAGTGAGAGATACTAAACACAGACACAGGGTACATACCTTACCACAAACTCCCATATGGAATTTGTAAATCACAGGGGAGATTTTAAAAATGATGGTGTGTTTTAATGTTTCAAAAGTTTTCTTATTTCATATTTTCCTGTATATCTGTCTGTGTTGCTCCTGAGGAAGGTTAGTATAATTGAAATGTCATCCGTTGTGTCGTAGTATACTTATTTTTATTTTATTATTTGTTTTTGTATTTTCCCCCTGTGATTTATGTTTACTATAGTCATAGTAGAGTATGTACGCTATGTCTGTGTTTAGTATCTCTCACTGTTTTGCAGAAGTCACTCATACCTGTTTTTATTTCCTATTGTTATATCTTACCGCAGCTGTTACTTCTCTTGTCATAATAATGCTCATCACCCAAAGGAGCAGCAGCAGCCAGACTACCAGTCTGTTCATTTCCCCTCACACCTGCTTTCCCTGGGCAGAAATCCGTGTTCTATACCTTTGTATTTTTGAGTGATGCAAGCCACTCCCTGAGAAACAGCAGTTTCCGTTTTATGCATCAGGCTTTGCAAGTCCATCACAAATATATCTTTTTGTACTACTCTCCAGTTGCTGTCACAGCCTCCACCTCCATTCTCATGCTGGAAGTTATGATATCATATGCCAGACTCTCCTGTTTTACACAGCACCCCTTAACCTTTGCAATGAAGCTCAGCCCACTCAGTTTACCTCGCACCACAGAACCTTTCATTTATAGTTTCACATCACTAAGGTATGAATTGTCACTTATCACTTGTAGAATAGAAGAACTGCATAAAGTTCATAAAATGCACAATAACTGTGTTATTTTGTGTAAAATAACAAATAGCTTAAATGTTATCAGTAATTTCAAAATAACTCAACAAAACACAATGATTTATAACTTTCCAAGTGTTATATTGGTGTTAATTCTTCAGGCAGCAAGTCTTTTTAGTGAATCTATAAAAACATGATATACATGTAATACTAATGAATGAAGATGTATTATTTTTTAAAACAAAATAAGTGTTATGAGTAGACCATCAAAATGACACCATACATAATAATAAAGTATGGTTTATTGTTGTCATCTTTAAAGACAATGGTTATTTCTGTTTTTAATTCTTCAAGCAATATAACTGTTAGTGCCAGTCTACCATGAACGTGGCAAATGTAATGATAGTAATAATTCATACAAGAGACAACACTGCAAATATAGACACATTTCAAGTGAATGAAAGAAGAAGAAAGATTATAGTAATTTGTAACATTTTCAAAATAACATAAATATAAGAAATTGTTAATTTTAACCGTGAAGGAAAGATAATAGCATATTGACTGTTACCATCCTCAAACAAATGTATTTCCTGCTACATACTAAAACATACGTGTTAAAATGTCAACTCATCTCTTACGCCTAAAGAAAACACTTCAAAAAGGGTTGAAGGCAACAGTGTTATTTTTATAAACAATATGCAACTAATACATAATTCACTTAAATCAGGAAGCACCTAAATATACCAAGAGGATTGACTTAATTGCACCGAGTTTCATCCCATAATGTATGGTCTCTTTCCACAGGTTGGCCTGCTTGCACAAAGTACAAATTCCGTAGCTCCAGTGATGACACCCAAGGGTCTCTGAGAAAATTGTGCTTGTTAACTGAGTATGTAGATCGGAATCGAACCATTAAAGTGCAAGGCAAGCGACGTAACCACTTTGCCATGGAGACTCCACCAGGAAGCACCTCTGATGGTCTTCTGCATCTGCCATTCATCTCCCAGTGAAGCATAGGCATTCAAGCCAAACTTGCTCACTGGATTTTGAAACTAAAGTTTTCTATGGAATGATGTACAGGGTATTTGTAGTTTCACTTCACTTTGTATGCAGAACAAATTTGAAAAATGAAGTACATGATGTCATCATAAAATGTGCCCCACAGTCCATTGTGAAGCAATATGCAGCGAATGGCTGTCGTCTGCTGAAGTTATTCTTTGCACTCCAAACAGAATGGTGTTGTCAACGGAAGAAAGAATTGTTTTTGATTGAAAACGTGTTTTGAAATGGCGGTCGGCAGGTCAGCATGGCCGAATGGATAAGTGCGTGTTCTTAAACATCCATTGTGCTGATGCCAAGGTAAGGGGTTCAACCCCTACACCAGACAGCTGGACTAAAATGTTGACTTGTTGTCCTTGACATTGGGGGCGTAAATTACAAGTACCTCTGAAGTTGGAATGGGTTTGCCTGATGGCAAGGGACACTGTTAATAGGTAAAACTAATCCACACGCAAAATTCAGTCCAGCACTACTAGAATTAATGTGTATGGACTACATTTGAGTTTAAAGCGATCGAGTACATAAAAAAAATGTAATAGTGGTCGATTCACACGGAAATAACGGACACGTTGCAGAAGATATTTGATAATATGAAGAGATGTGTACAGTCATGTCTTGAAGTCTGTGGTGGACCTTTCCAACACCTGTTATAATGAATACTTCATTGGTATTTTCCAGCTTCCCCAAAACAGCGTTAGACCATAGCAGTGACTATTGTAACTAATTAATTAATATTTTAACACATTTTTAATTATATGTATTTCATTTTTCAAATTTGACCTACAAACAAAGTGTATTGAGACTACAAACACCAGTAGCCAGTCTCATACCAACCCTCCTTATTTGCCTCTTATGACATGCATGGTACATTATAGTGTTACTATTCTTGGCTTTCGTTATGGTCCCTGGTGGCACGGGGCAGTCCCCTGATGATGGTAGCATGTAAACCGCTACAGGCTTCAGACAACAAATATTTCATATTACACATGAATACAACAACTGTTGACAATGGCTCACTTGAAACAGCAATATTATGTGAACAGCACACACATGAATGTTTACAGTTGAGTATATTGCTGCCAGGTAAATGGGGACATTCCTAAACAGGTGAATCAGGACAACTATCATAACATCTGACAGAAGATGCCTTGTGGACATTGGAACAAGCATTGAGGTTGTAAAAGTTACCTTTTGCCAGATGGAAAAAATAGCAGTGAGAAGAAGTGTTAAAGTGCTATACAGAACCTATTCTGTTGCATGCATGTGAAGCATGGATATTGAGCAGACATGTTGAGAAATATCTCATGGCAATGGACACAGGGTTTCTGCAAAAAATGCAGAAATGACCATGGGCGGACAGAAACACAAATGAGAGAAGAAACCTTCAGGAAACAAATGACAATCATAAATACATTTGAGGAATTAGACAAGATACATTCAAGATTTTTTAAGACACATTATAAGCAAGAAACTAGAAACATTAATGACAAGTGTCAAACTTTATAGGAAAAGGGCAAGACAAAGACATAAATACCTGGATATATTGACCATATAGCATAATTGAGACAAGAACACGGAATTGATCTATGACTGGTGACCATGTGAGATGGCAACCATGACCGCCCACATCTATCAGCATGGCAGATGATGCTATTGCTGCCTATCACACAGTCATTAGTTGCGAACATATTTAGGCTTCACTAGATAAACTGACTTTATCATCACGTTTGCTGTTGTAAGAGACGTTAGTGACCCCAGGCAGTGCTGACTGTAGCTTCTGTATGCTGAATGGAAGGAGTGTCTTTCCCTGAGTGTACCGGAACACTACAACACCAATGGCCACACAGAGCAAAACCAAGAATAGGACTCCGATGATGACCCCTGCAACAGCACCTCCACCTAAACCTAGGATCGAATGTACAAATGTGAAATGATTGGGCTGGGGTTTGAAAGAAATAACAGAGGGGTGTGAGAGTGAAGAAATAAAGACACATTTTAAAGAGAAAATTCAAAGAGGGGTGTTAGAGTGAAAACAATAAATTAGTATTTGAGTGAAGAAATAAAAGAGGGGTGTTCGTGAAGAAACAAAAGAGGGGTATAAGAGTGAAGAAATAAAATAAAGGTGTTGAAGAAATAAAAGTGGGGGGAGGGGGGTTAGAGTAACAAAATAAAAGAGGAGTATTAGAGTAAAGAAATAAAAGAAGAATATTAGAGTAAAGAAATACCAGAAGAATATTAGAGTAAAGAAATAACAGCGGGGTGTTGGAATAAAGAAATAAAAGATGGGTGTTAGAGTAAAGAAATAAAAGAGGAGTATTAGAGTAAAGAAATAAAAGAGTGGTGTTAGAGTAAAGAAATAAAATAAAGATGTTAGAGTGAAGAAATTTAAAAAAAAGGAGTATTAGAGTCAAGAAATAAAAGAGGAGCATTAGAGTAAAGATATTTGTTAGAATGAGGAAATAATAGGATGGTGCTACTGACCATGTCACCCATCATATGCCAGTTAGTCTCAAAATATGAGTCTGGCCCCTTATGCCAAATGGCCCTTCAGGCGTGTAAAAGGATTCTTTACTTATTACATTTTACTTACAACTGGGAAGAAGCATGAACAGCACTGATATAGACCATGCAGTATGGACTCGGCTGGCAGATATTGACAAGACTCTAAGGCTACACGAATTGGGAGTGAAGCTTGGTCAAGCATGTTAACGCCGCTTTCCGGGTCAAGAGAGGAGTTATAATCAACTCTTCATGGCAACAGTGAGCAGAAATTCTTTTTCTTTGGGGTGGCTGCCGCATTGAAGGACTGAGAACACATCGGAATGCAGTGACATCATTTGACATAACATGACACTGGGTGAGCCCAGATCATAATCATCATGTGCCATGCCGATAAGCGTGGGTGGTCTTGTCTCGCCATCTCACTTTATCACCAGAGACGTGGGTGGTCTTGTCTCGCCATCTCACTCTATCACCAGAGACGTGGGTGGTCTTGTCTCGCCATCTCACTCTATCACCATCTCGCCATCTCACTCTATCACCAGAGACATGGATCAGCTTTGTGTTCTTGACTCAGTCATGCCATGTGGCCAAGCCATCTAGGTATTTACTTCTCTGCCTTCCCCTTGTTCTTTTCCCCCAGAATCTTGCCAGTTGTCATCAAATTCTCCAGTTGATTTTTTCTCATAACGAGCCCAAAAAATCATGACTGCCTATGTTTAATTTCTCTAATCAGTTTATAGTTTTCATTTGTTTTTTATAGATCTTGCTCATTAGTTTTTCTGTCT
Source organism: Cepaea nemoralis (assembly GCA_014155875.1). Classification (NCBI taxonomy): domain Eukaryota; kingdom Metazoa; phylum Mollusca; class Gastropoda; order Stylommatophora; family Helicidae; genus Cepaea; species Cepaea nemoralis. Next base: position 231,653 of record JACEFZ010000220.1, read on the forward strand.
GTCAATAGTATTCTCTGCATTTTCCTCAGAAACCACATTTCCAATGCCATTAGATGTTTTTCAGCTTGTCTGCTGATTGTCCACGTTTCACATCCATACAAAAGTACAGGTTCTATGTAGCACTTCAACACTTTTTCTCGTTGCAGTTGACATTTGAGCCCAGATACTGAGCATACTGTATGGCATTCTGGGAAGACTCTGTAGCTGGCAAGGCATGGCCTCATACTGCCCCTGCTTGCCTTTCAGGGCTAAAAGTAAGCATGAAGCTATTCTAAATGTTCTAGAAAGAACTAGAACCTGAGAATAAGACATGCAAGTGACTTCATGAAATGTTGAAACACCCATGCAGCAAAATTTTGATCTTTATAATAATGCGGGGGTCAGAAAGTACCTAACTTTAGCCACAAATAGCTAATAACGTGAAAGCCATAGCTAATGGTAATAGCTTAAAAGCCACAGTTAATAAATTGAAAACCACAGCTATTAGCTTGATAGCCATAGTTAATAGCTTGAAAACCACAGCTATTAGCTTGATAGCCATAGTTAATAGCTTGAAAACCACAGCTAATAGCTTGATAGCCATAGTTAATAGCTTGAAAACCACAGCTAATAGCTTGATAGCCATAGTTAATAGCTTGAAAGTTGTAGTTAACTGCTTGAAAGTCACAGCTAATAGCTTGAAAGCCACAGCTAATAAGAGAGAGAACAATCTGAAAACAAAATTGAGTTATTGCTCCTAGCTATCATGTGCTCATCATCATCATGTGCCTTGCAAAGATGAATCAGCTTTCTTGTCTCACCACAGATCTCGGTCCTTGGTGTTCTGATCAAGTCTACTGAAGACATTCATCCATGCTGTCATCTTAAAGAACCACCCAGCATCATGTCTCCCCACATATCTCGGTCCTTGGTGTTCTGATCAAGTCTACTGAAAACATTCATCCATGCTGTCATCTTAAACCACCCAGCATCATGTCTCCCCACATATCTCGATCCTTGGTGTTCTTGATCGAGTCTCCTGAAGACATTCATCCATGCTGTCATCTTAAACCACCCAGCATCATTTCTCCAGGCCCGCTTCTACCTCTTCTACTTGCAGATCTTGTCAGTCATCATGGTGCTCCTCAATGCTTCTCTTCTCATATGACCAAAGAACATTGTTTTTTCTCTTTCTTATAATTGTGTATGAGCAGGCTCTGAAGGTGTTGGGGTTACGGACGCAGCTCATAATTCTGCATACCATGTTTGAAACACAGCTGCAGGCAATTTGGCAGCAGACCGCCCTGCATTGGTTTTCATACAATGGTATCAGTGCTGGTCATTCAGAAAGCAATGGCAAGCTACTGAACATAAACTTGCCAAGAAATCACCAGCAACCAAATAATGCTGGGGTTGACTGTGATGTCCTATAAAGGATATGCAACTAACATTTAGAGCAGTGGTTCTCAACCGGTGGGGGAATTTCTCAATGGTTGAGAACCACTGATTTAGAGAGATAGTTGTGTATGAAGATATCTTGAAAGAAGTGAACTCACAAAGAGGGCTTACTCACATCAGGAGATGCTAGTCCACATTCTTTGTACATATCATGAGAAGGGGAAAACGAGTACGTCATCACAATGGGAAAGTTGGAGGAGAGAAGTGGCAGGGGAGACCAAGACTGAAGGTGCTAGACAGTCTGACATCATGCCATGGAGGAACATCAGTGCCAGAAATGACTGGTAGAACATGAGACAGAAGGACGTGGGTGAGCCCAGATCATAATCATTGGACTATAAGAAAAAGATAGTTGTGTATAAGGATCTACTTTCATTAGCCTCTTCCATGAAATAACTGTTAGTTAGTCTGACCATCCAATGAAGTAACTGTTAGTTAGCCTGACCTTCCAATGAAATAACTGTTAGTTACTATAACCATCCAATCTAGATAATGTTCTATGTTAATAATATCCCAGTTATAACTGCTGTATCAAATATTCTACATACCTGAGTCAGTGGCTCCACTCTGACCGAGAGCTACAGCAGGACTTGGGCTTCTGCTTTGATTGTGCCTTGTACGTCTAGATGGGTACGTAGCATTTGGGCCTAAAGATGGACGGGATCCTGGTGGCCGACTACGATTGCGTGTTGGGCGTCTGGTTGGGTATGTAGCATTTGGACCTAAAGATGGACGGGATCCTGGCAGAATGAAATGTACACCAATGAATTCATTCTACATCACGGAACTTGCCATATATTCATTCGTTATCCCATGCATACATGCTTTTCTTCACGAAAGTAACTGTAGTAATATCAAAAACCATCTGGAAGGAGGTTAAGTACCAACTATTTGGGACACAGAGAAGTAATCAGGACAGAACAATTACTATAAAAAAAAGGGACAGATATAATTACAAACATCAGATAAGACAATATTTTTAAAAGAGGCAATAGGTTGCAACAAACAGTCTTGATAATTTGCATGGAATATAGTCTTTACACAATGTAAGATATTTTCAGGGCATATTTTTAAGACAGATATTTTCAGAGTAGATTTTTACAAACTGGTACCAGGAAATGTTTTGGGAGGTAAAGGGGGCCAGTATGACAATGAAACACTCCACCCACCAAGTACTGATTGGTCAATACAAATATGGACCTAACAGCACGCTCAATGTTCCTTCAGACGAGTACAATGATCCTTGATTTGACTGTTTACCATATGCCCAGTGTGCCTTCACTGATGAAGTGCCATGGGATGATTAATTGTCTTAAGCAACCTCCCATATCTGCCATGGGTTTATATATCACCAAAATGTTGTCACTGCTTTATAATACGACATGTCTGCTACCATATTAACCATTTGTAAGTCCTAACTGTGACACATCCCTACTTCCTATTTACCGTTATCCATTTTTGTGTGATCCAGACCTACTTTTGTTTGGCGCTGAATCTGTTAAGGGAGGTTAAAGGGTCCGTTACTTTTGAAGATATGTTCAGGCTGAAGATGATATCTCATTCAGAGATGAACTAGATGCTGACAATACAACAGAACTAAATGTTTAAGCAGAAGATGATATCTCATTCAGAGATGAACTAGATGCTGACAATACAACAGAACTAAATGTTTAAGCAGAAGATGATATCTCATTCAAAGATGAACTAGATGCTGACAATACAACAGAACTAAATGTTTAAGCAGAAGATGATATCTCATTCAGAGATGAACTAGATGCTGACAATACAACAGAACTAAATGTTTAAGCAGAAGATGATATCTCATTCAAAGATGAACTAGATGCTGACAATACAACAGAACTAAATGGCCAGAAACTTGGAGAACAACAAGCTGTGTCTGGAACATCTGCAAGACTTAAAAACAAAGTTTAGATGTGATTCCTGAAATGAATATTGTGAATACCTTAGACTATTAGAGTAAATAGAACAGATAGAACTACAAAAATTAGATTTTTCCATTGCAACACACGCCTGTGAGACCTGGACACTTACTAAACAAGCTGAACAGCGCATAAATGCCTTTGAATATAAATGTTATAGACGAGTTCTAAGAATATTTTGGGTAAAGAAAAGAACAAATGCATCCATACTTTAAGAGCTGAATATTGAAGAAGGTTGGCGATTAAAGTTGATAAAACACAAAAAATGGAAATATTTTGGTCACTTGAAACGTCATGAAAGTTTGGAGAGAACAATAAATGGGGGTGGGGGGGGGGGGGGGGGGGGGTGTTATATGCCTGGGAAGAGAAGACGAGGAAGGAGGTCAAAGATAAGATTGGTGCATGATGTGGCAGATGATCTCTAGATGGGTGCGCGGGACATCTTGCTTATGATACAGAGGTTTTCTGGAAGGTTGTTATGGGAGCGAGGTTCTGCAAAGGACATGCTACTGAATTAATGAATGAACTAGAGTAAATAACAATTTTCTGGAAGAGGCAAATGAAAGTAGAACATATATATATACAACTATAAGAAACAGACAAGCAACATTTGTTGGTGATGTAATGAGAAGAGAAGCATTTAAAATATGATGATGACTGGAAACATTAGTGAGAGAAGAGGCAGAGAGAAATGATACTGGGTGGACAGAGCTGGTGGCGTGGAGAAATATCATCAGCAGAGTTGATCCAGAACAGCAAGAACTCAGATTTGTGGAGAGATATGAGCGCCTAAGCCATTTGGCAGGGCTCATTATGATGATGGTTTAAAACAAAGTGGTTAGAAATGCTTGGGTCCATGAAAAGACAGTATCACAAATATTTTGAGCTTAACAGGGGGGAAAAATAGAATTAATGCGAGTATGGTATGTAGACATCTACGCTTTATCAATGTTATGAAATCCTAATGACATAGATGATTTGGTTTCATTTAATGAGGGTTTTCATAAAGTGAGCCAAAGAAAGAATTTACTGAGCAAATATATGCTAGGTCCAGACTCCAAAGACAACATAACAATATGACAAGGAAGGATCCAGACATGATTTTCAGACTTTGAGCACAACATGTATCACTTAACATGCAACTAAACAGACTCCAAACATAACTGACTCCGGAATGTCAGCTTTGTAAATATCCTTATGAGACTGTCAAACATCAGCTCCTTGAAAGTCCTGCTCTTACATATGTTACTACTACTAGTGCACTGGACTGATTTTTGCATGTGGATTAACTTCCTACATCGGCCATGTACTCAGAATGGACAAGACAAGACTCCCCTACCAAGCCCTCCTATGGTCACCAGTAGTGAAAAGAAAACGGGGAAGACCAAGAGGACCCTGCGTAGAACCATGATCAGAGAAAGTTCATTCAACGGCCAAGTGAACATCCAAGATCTACAACAGGTAGCAGCGAACAGTCAGACATGGAGAGCCATGACTTCTGCCCTATGCGCCGCCTTAGGCTCAAGAGGAAAGACTAACTAACTAACTAACTAATTAACTTCCTCTATTAACAGTGTCCCTTGCCATCAGGGGACCCCACTCTGACTTCAGAGTTGAAATTGTGGTGTGAATGACTGTTTAACTGGTAATTGTCAAACCGGGAAACTGCCTTGAGTATCAGAAAGCAATAATCAACATTATTTGGCCACCCTTGAAGAAAGAAAAACATGTAACAGCTGGTATTCTTAATGGAAAAGCAATAGAAGATGACAGAGATAAAGATGCCTAACTGTCTTGTATTATGGAATAAATATTTTTCCACACATAAACTATGTTAGAACAACCAGGGTTTGAATGCATGATTATCCATGTGTTATGATGAGTGGCTGTCTGGTCTTTAGTTCCCATTTCAAGACTCTTTAATCTCTGGTCTGTAGTTCCCATCTAAAGACACTTTAATCTCTGTAGTTCCCATCTGAAGACTCTTTAATCTCTAGTCTGTAGTTCCCATCTAAAGACACTTTAATCTCGGTCTGTAGTTCCCATCTCAAGACACTTTAATCTCTGTAGTTCCCATCTAAAGACACTTAACTTCTGGTTTATAGTTCCCATCTAAAGACACTTTAATCTCTGGTCTATAGTTCCCATCTAAAGACACTTTAATCTCTGGTCTATAGTTCCCATCTAAAGACACTTTAATCTCTGTAGTTCCCATCTAAAGATACTATAATCTCTAGTCTGTAGTTCCCATCTCAAGACACTAATTCTCATGTAAAGACACTTTAAACTCTAGTCTGTAGTTCCCATCTAAAGACACTTTAATTTCTGGTCTGTAGTTCCCATCTAAAGACACTTTAATCTCAGGTCTATAGTTCCCATCTAAAGACACTTTAATCTCTGTAGTTCCCTTCTAAAGACACGATAATCTCTAGTCTGTAGTTTCTATCTCAAAACACTTTAATCTCTGGTCTGTAATTCCCATGTAAAGACACTTTAAACTCTGGTATGTAGTTCCCATCTCAAGACACTTTAATCTCTGTAGTTCCCATCTCAAGACACTTTAATCTCTGTAGTTCCCATCTCAAGACACTTTAATCTCTATAGTTCCCATCTAAAGACACATTACCTTCTGGTCTGTAGTTTCCATCTAAAGACATTTTAATCTCTTGATAGGCGTAGAATTTGTATCTGTCATCATCATCGTCATGTTCCCTGCCAACTGGCAGTAAACATTCATGTCCCTTCACATATCTGGGTCTCTGGTGTACCAGATAAAATATATTAAGGATATTCCTCCATGCTACTGTCTCAGTCCATCCAGTATCATCTCTCTTGGTCTGCCTCTGCCTTTTCTCATACTGATCTTTCCAATTATCATGATGTTTTCCGAATGCCTTTCTTCTTATTATATGATTGATTGATTGATTGATTTAGGAACCGACATCACAGCATTCGGGGCATTCCCATACGCGCTCCGTCCCCATCCTCAGCAGCCAGCGAAGAGTTCCAACACCAATAGTTCCAGTAGCAATCTGATTATATGTCCATCTCGCCTTTCCTCTGAGCGTCGAGCATTAGCCAGATCCCCTCGTCACCCCTCGCTGCCTCATTCTTGCCAGACTATGATGATCCATTTGCTCCTCCGAGGTGTACACGTGCTCCCACAAGGCTGCTACCACGTCTGCCTTGTCATGCATCAATACTCCACCAAGTTTTGCAGAGCCAGCCAATCTGTCCGCCTGTTCATTCCCCAGCACACCGGCATGCCCCGGAGAAAAGATCCAGGTGACGCTTGCCACCCGTGACCTCCGAAGTGAAGTAAGCACTCCGCATGAGGCCTGCCTGTCCTTACCCTCCTCAGCATGCTTTCTGAGTCAGTTACAATCACGATGTGCGTGTGTATCATGTTCTCCATCTTATTATATGACCAAAGAACGATATTTGTCTCCGTCTTAAATTTGTGTATAATGATAAAGTTTCATTAAATTCTGTCAGGTAATCATTATTAGTCAGTCTGGCAGTTCAAGGCATTCGCAAAATTGGTTTCGGGAACCACATCTCCATTGCTTCCAAGTTCTTCCTAATTTATTCATTCATATTCCATAATTCACTGCCATACAGCAAAAGAGGTTCTATATAATATTTCAGTACTCTTATTTCTGACAGCTCAATGATATTGACTTATTGCATAAGACACTTTTCATTTACTGAATGCAGCTTTTGTTAATAAATTCTTCTCTTAATTTCTGCCAGACACCTTCCATCTGATGTTATGATTGCATCTAGATATTGAAATTTATCAACCTGATTAAATAATTCAGTGCCAATACTAAAAGTAAGTTGAGGCCAAGCATGACAGACAATCAAATGAACATGTATTACAAGTATAATGTAAATTTTCATTCACTGAGCACTGCAATTATGGAAGATACCACAAATCAAAACAAATAACATGATGACACAAGTACGCTGATATATCATCCTTCAGTCCAAATGGGAGGTCACATCTGGCTACATATTATCCTTCGGCACTGAATCAGTTCAGCACTTTCCCTTCTATAGGGTGTATTTTTAATGACTGTGGGGTTTTTGAAAATATTGCCGGTCAAAGTTTTGCATTCACCCTCTGTAAAGTTCATGCAACATAATAGGTAAATACAAAACATGGACCAGCAATATTTTCAAACATTGCAGTCATTAAAAATACACCCTATATTACTATATCACAATTTGATGTTATCTTTTTCTTTGATACAACATTTGTTTCTGTTATATCTGTCTTGGCATGTGATCTTTAAATCTTAGCCATCACTAAAAGCCTACAAAATGGCATTATCTGTGTTTTAAATGTCTTCAGAATGGAGATAGGTTTAAATGACTTCAGTATGGAGACAGGTTTAAATGTCTTCAGTGTGGAGACAGGTTTAAATGTCTTCAGTATGGAGACAGGTTTAAATGTCTTCAGTGTGGAGACAGGTTTAAATGTCTTCAGTATGGAGGCAGGGTTAACTGTCTTCAGTATGGAGATAATTTTTAATGTCTTCAGTATAGAGATAAGTTTAAATGTCTTCAGTATGGAGACAGGTTTAAATGTCTTCAGTATGGAGACAGGTTTAAATGTCTTCAGTATGGAGACAGGTTTAAATGTCTTCAGTGTGGAGACAGGTTTAAATGTCTTCAGTATGGAGACAGGTTTCAATGTCTTCAGTGTGGAGACAGGTTTAAATGTCTTCAGTGTGGAGACAGGTTTAAATGTCTTCAGTATGGAGACAGGTTTCAATGTCTTCAGTGTGGAGACAGGTTTAAATGTCTTCAGTGTGAAGACAGGTTTAAATGTCTTCAGTGTGGTGACAGGTTTAAATGTCTTCAGTGTGGAGACAGGTTTTAAATGTCTTCAGTATGGAGACAGGTTTAAATGTCTTCAGTGTGGAGACAGGTTCAAATGTCTTACAGTATGGAGTTAGGTTTAAATGTCTTCAGTATGGAAACAGGTTTAAATGACTTCAGTATGGAGACAGGTTTAAATGTCTTCAGTGTGGTGATAGGTTTAAATGACTTCAGTATGGAGATAGGTTTAAATGACTTCAGTATGGAGACAGGTTTAAATGACTTCAGTATGGAGACAGGTTTAAATGTCTTCAGTGTTGTGATAGGTTTAAATGACTTCAGTATGGAGATAGGTTTAAATGACTTCAGTATGGAGACAGGTTTAACTGTCTTCAGTATGGAGTTAGGTTTAAATGACTTCAGTGTGGAGACAGGTTTAAATGACTTCAGTATGGAGACAGGTTTAAATGTCTTCAGTATGGAGTTAGGTTTAAATGACTTCAGTATGGAGACAGGTTTAACTGTCTTCAGTATGGAGACAGGTTTAACTGTCTTCAGTATGGAGTTAGGTTTAAATGACTTCAGTATGGAGATAAGTTTAAATGTCTTCAGTATGGAGATAGGTGAACAGAAAATCTGTACCACCACAAAAAGGTAAAACAACAGAATCTTTACAATATTTCAAATACTGAAAGGGTACACAAACTTACGCTGTGCCATCTTGCAGATGTAGGCATTCTTGTCTGAACAGTCTGTGTCAGCCCAGGTGCCATACCGACCCAAAATCTGAAGATTGTCATGTCATCATTATTATTTGTTATTATTTGTTAACAAAATCAACACTTTCACATGCAGTGCAAACCTATAGCTATTTCATCATCTACAGTAGATGTCAAAGATCATGTAAGCTAATTATCCCTGCAGCAGCCAAGTTGAACTCACACGTACTTAACTCTCAGAGCCATGGTGACATAGTGCCCTGGCCTGTCAAAATCATGGACAAGGCTCAATCTCCAACAGTGGCAGGATTATTTTTTTTCCAAGGGGTACAGTTCTGTTGACGACACAGCTGACTAAATAATGGATCCAAACAATTTTCTGGAAATTGGGAAGGAATGGTGATGGTCATCCCACCTCATCATGACAGTCAAGAATATGTAAAGGACTAACACTTCACACCCCATTGGCACTATCTGCCTTCACACAACATTGGCACTATGTGCCTGCACACAACATTGGCACTATCTGCCTTCACACAACATTGGCACTATCTGCCTACACACAACAGTGGCACTATCTGCCTACACACAACATTGGCACTATTTGCCTTCACACCCCATTGGCACTATCTGCCTTCACACAACATTGGCACTATCTGCCTTCACACAACATTAGCACTATCTGCCTTCACACAACATTGGCACTATCTGCCTTCACACAACATTGGCACTATCTGTCTTCACACAACATTGGCACTATCTGCCTTCACACGCCATTGGCACTATCTGCCTTCACACAATATTGGCACTATCTGCCTTCACACTCCAGTAGCACTATCTTAGCATACAATACAGCAAGTAGAACAGGATTCATGTCCAGAAGATATCATCATCTACACAAATGGGTCTCTGAAGCATAGTTCAAGGTCAATGTGGGAGTCCCACAGAGCAAAGACTGAGGAAAACAATCAAAGAGAATAGCAGTGTATTCCAAACAACCACATCCAGCCTGACCACAGAGATCACCACTGCCTCCAAATACTTGCATGGGCAGCAGAATAGAAAGTCACACACGTGATAATCATATCAGCCTCCATGAACATTCTACAGAACATCAAATGGCAACAGAAGTCTGTGCTCTGAAGGAGCAGACAGCATTCTGAAGTTGCACTTCACATCACACACCAAGATGTTCACACCATAAACAAATAATGCACCAAAACAAATGAGAGGAAGCATAGACAGAGCTGATATAATCCTTGTTGTACAGACTTGGCTGGGAGATGTTGATGAGACTGATGCTTGACCAACTACACAAATTGGGAGTGAATTCTGGTCAGGCACGCTAAAGTAGCTTTTGAGGTTAACAGAGGCAATATCATAACCGACTCCTCATGGGAGCAGTTCTTTCTGACATAACACAAATCATTCTCTTTCGTATTCATCACACAAATTATTTTCCTCACCTTTACATTAGCTGCTCTTTTCATCTTACCCCAACTGAAGCTCTCACACCTGTCTTACCTTCACGCAGTCTTGGTGCAGATATGGATCAGGATCGTTGGGTTCCCCAATTGCCCAGTATGTGTATTCTGTCTCTGTACCGTCATACCAGGTAAAGCCAGCTGGCAACGGGAGACAACAAGTAAAATTATGCTTTTTATTTTATTTATGCGCTCGCTTTGAACTCAAACGTAGTCCATTCATGTGCTACTGCTTTTAGTGCACTGGACTGGTTTTTGCTTGTGGATTAGCTTTCTCTATTACCAGTTTCCCTCGCCATCGGGTGACCCAACTCTGAGTTCTGAGGTACTTGTAATTTATGTCCCCCAGACAATGATGAGAAGTCAACATTTTAGTCCAACTGTCCGGTGTAGGGGTTACCCATTCAGCCATGCTGACCACAACTAAAGGTTATAATCTGTTCAGTAATGACTCTGCCTCTTAGACTAGCTGAGAAACCCCAGCCTGGGTGTTGCTCATGCAGTACAGATTTTGCCTCGTCAACCCCAGCATGATTTTAGGAAAACCTGGCATGACTTTTGCAGGATATTACGATCAACTCCAGGATGATTTTGTAGGCAATTTTACATTCGGTAAGTTTTGCGATTGTTTTCTGAACAAGAAGTCAAGGCTGAAGTCTCTAACTTAATGCCGGTGTAGATATTGAATGCCCTACCTTGCCATCAGCTCAATGGAAGTTTAAGAGCGAGGGGTCGGTCTTATCCTTTCAGTCACGTTAACTGCGATGAGAATGTCACATATTTAACTTCTACGTCTGTCTGTCTTTACACCACTCTCTACATTCTCTTCCAAATATTATGATCACCTTATGGTAGCCTTTCCTGTTACTGCCACTGCATGCTGTATTGTATACTGACACCTCAAGGAGGAGCTGTGGTGACAAGGTGGCTAGACATTTACCTGTTAGCCTGATGTCATGGGTTCAAATCCACACTGAGATGCAGTTGTAAAATTAACCTGGGGTCCCAGGTTGGCCCACCCTAACATCAGAGGTACCCTGAAATATCTTGCGACAGTGCAGGTGGACAGCGTGATGTTGGCCACATCACCTCTTGAATGCTGATTGGTCTATAAATACATGGGTTTAGCATCATATACCTACTTAACCTTAAGACATGCAAAAGGGTCCTTGACTTGGCAGCCTGTTCTGCCTATATTATCAATATATACACACAATGTATGAGACTTCAACGGGTTAAGTTAGTTGCATATTCTTTACAGGATGTCACAGTCAACCCCAGCATTTTTAGGCTGTTTTTGATTTCTTGGACAGTTTATGTTTAGTAGTTTGCCATTGCTTTCTGATTGACCAGCATTCATCCCATTGTATGAAAACCAGTGCAAGGTGGTCTGCTTTCAAACTGATCGCAGCTGTGTTTTGTACGCAGTATGTGGGATTGTGTTTTGTGCGCAGTATGTGGGATTGTGTTTTGTACGCAGTATGTGGGATTGTGTTTTGTACGCAGTATGTGGGATTGTGTTTTGTACGCAGTATGTGGGATTGCAAAAAGTGTTCATAACTCCTTCACTACAACTGGCTGTACAGGTACCATATATATATATATATATATATATATATATATATATATATATATATATATATATATATATATATATATATATATATATATATATATATTGTATGAAACAATTTGTGATCTGTTACTCAGTTTGTGTCTATCAGCGGTAAAATAAACATTTTAGCCTGTATACAGCACGGTGACTGCTTGGGCAAGTGATCTTTGATATTTATTCCTCATGATTCAGAGAAATCTACTTGCAGACACTTGTATGAAGAAACAATGTGGTCAGATTTTTCTAGCAATGAATGAATCACCAAAAAACGAGAAGTAGATTGTGAGCTTGACTGAAACACGACTACAAGAAACAAATTGGACGTTGCGGCCAAAGCCTTCATTGGCACAGAACATACAAACACAAACCGACACACAACTACATGAAACACACTACATGAACAATATTAAGGGTACTTATCTAAATCTTTATCCTTGCTTGGATGAACTGACGCGCTAGGCGACTGTCAGTGGATTATGAACCGGATGTATGGTCAACAGGTCAAAGGTCAATACCGTCAGAAGCTCAGGTATTGGCTAAGCTAATGGATGGGAGAATAAGCGGGAAGGGGTGGAGAGGTGCCCATGTGAGCAGGTGAAAATTGGGATTAGCGAAGATGTCACTGATGCAGTTCGCAATTTCTCTTTCCGCGCTCGAAACACAGCTGCGGGTGACCTGGATGCAGACCGCCATTGCATTGGTCCTCACAGAATGGCATGAGTGCCGGTCGCTCAGAAAACAATTATAAACCACCGAATGCAAACCAGCCAAGAAATCCCAAACAGCAAAAATAATGCTAGGGTTGACTGTGACGTCCTGCAAAGGACATGCAACTACCTTTTTAGTGGACTGTACAACTAGGGGGTGGGAGGGGGTGGGGGTTAGGAAGTTCAATGAAACTGTGTTGGACATTGAGGTCGATTTTTCTAGTATCTTCTGCCTAAAGACAACAAGTACAATCATACATGGTACACTGAATGGTCATCATCATCATCAAGTGCCCTGCCAGCTGGCGTAGGCGTTCATGGCTCTCCATAAATCTCGGACTTTGGTTTTCGAGGTCAACTCTGCTGCTGATATTCCTCCATGCCACCGTCTTGATCCATCCAGCATCATTTCTCTTGGTCTGCCTCTGCCTCTGTAGCAATGAGAGCATAAGACAGGCCTGTGTGCCCAATTTGTAACCCTTTTACAATAAAGTTGAATTGAATCTATTCCCCTCAATCTTTCCAGTTGTCACGATGTTTTCTAATGCCTCTCTTCTCATTTCATGACCGAAGAAAGATGTTTGTCTCTCTCTTATTGTTGTATATAATGTTCTAGTTTCATTAGCCTGTTTCAGGCAATCGTTGTTAGTTACTCTGGCAATCCAAGGAATTCGCAACATTCGTCTCAGGAACCACATCTCTGTTGCTTCTAATTTCTTCTTAATTTGTTCATTTACATTCCAAGATTCACTGCCATACAGCAAAACTGGTTCTAATAGCATTTCAGCACTCTCTTTCTTACATTGATTGGTACACATGAAAAATATCAGATCATACATGGTGTGTTAACTAGGACAGACAGAGTTAGGAAACTGTACACCTGATCTTTTTCTTGTCTAACCAACATACTATTTGCATTTTGCAAAGACTACAGAGTATTACAAATTCCTTGGATGGAAAAAATATCAAAGCAGATCTACCCAATGCAAAGACTACAGAGTATTACAAATTCCTTGGATGGAAAAAATATCAAAGCAGATCTATCCAATACAAAGACTACAGAGTATTACAAATTCCTTGGATGGAAAAAATATCAAAGCAGATCTACCCAATGCAAAGACTACAGAGTATTACAAATTCCTTGGATGGAAAAAATATCAAAGCAGATCTATCCAATACAAAGACTGCAGAGTATTACAAATGCCTTGTATGGAAAAAATATCAAAGCAGATCTACCCAATAATAACTCAATATTGAAGTAGACTGGTTATTAAAACAAACAAAAATTAGAAGCATTAAAAATGTTTAACATGTAAAAATCATGAAAGTCTAGAAAAGATAATTATGGAGGGATATTTATTAGGGAGCTGGAGATAAGATCATTATGGAGGGAAATGTACTGGAGAGGTGGAGAAAAGACAATTCTGGAGGGAAATGTACTGGGGAGGTGGAGAAAAGATAATTATGGAGGGAAATGTACAGGGGAGGTGGAAAAAAGATAATTATGGAGGGACATGTACTGGGGAAAACATAATTATGGAGGGAAATATAACTGGGGAAGTAGAGAACAGATAATTATGGAGGGAAATGAACTGGGGAGGTGGAGAAAAGGAAGATCACAATGTAGATGGATTCAAGCTGTGATATACCATTTACACATGACAGTATCAGAGGCTTAAGATAGAGAGTCATTTTGAAAGACAGTTGGGGGGTGGGGGGCATGTTCTGCACAGGAAGGCCACTGGATGATCAAAGATCACACACTCTCCACTATGGTTCAACACACCGTTTAGCCCTTTGTAAAGTCCGATCCAGACATCCTTGAGACCGCTTCCAATGAGATTTGTCAAGTAACGAGACTCTGCAACTGTATGGATACTGGTCAAGTTTGCTCCCAGGAGCCTGCAAGCTGCATTTGCTTCACCCCATGTGGAAGGATTGGAAGTCACAATGTGGTAGCAGTAACCATTATTTCTGGACCAGGTGTTGTCTGGGCATCTTCCTGTGCCGTTGAATGTTCTCGGGGGTGGAGGGCTACCTGTGGGGTGAGATATTTACAGGTGTGAAAATAATAATACATGTAACATAAACAGTTGGTGTGAACGTTCATGAAATTGTGATCCAAAAGACAGGTGTGAAAGCTGATGACAGGTGTGGATTCTAATGATTCGCGTGAATGTTAATGGAATGCGTGGAAGTTAATGATGAATGTGACATCTAATGACAGCTGTGAAGATTAATGGAATGTGTGGAGGTTTATGACAGCTGTGAAGGTTAATGATGAATGTGACATCTAATGACAGCTGTGAAGATTAATTATACAACTGAATGTTAATGGAATGTGGAGGTTAATGTTGAATGTGATATTTAATGACAGTTGTGAGGGGTAATGGAATGTGTGGAGGTTTATGACAGCTGTAAAGGTTAATGATGAATGTGACATCTAATGGCAGCTGTGAAGATTAATAATGTGAACGGTTAATGGAATGTGCGGAGGTTAATCTTTAATGTGATATCTAATGACAGTTGTTGAGGTTAATGGAATGTGAGGAGGTTAATGTGACATTTAATGACAGTTGTGAAGGTTATTGATGCACATGAATGTTGAATGTGACATCAAATGACAGCCATGAAGACTAATGATGCACATGAATATTGAATGTAACATCTAATGACAGCTGTGGGGGTTAATGATGCATGTAGATGTTAATGGATTGTGTGGAGGTTAATGATGAGTGTGAATGTTCATGGATTGTGTGGAGGTTAATGATAAGTATGAAGGTAACATCATTAATGCATTTCTTTACCACTGCTAGTGTTCTTTTATAGACTTTTTGGGGTCTGTAGGTGAAGGTCACCAACCTTTACTGTTGTCACAGAGTGAGACAACTTAGATTATATATTTTGTCTAAAAATATAACAATTGTTCCCAGAATTTGTTTTCCACCCATTTCTTCAGATTTTAGAAATGTAAATCCAAATGATTATGCCAAGGATGTTTTTTTTCTTTGTGTGCCTTCTCTTGCTTTGAGCTCAAACATAGTCCATACACGTGCTACTTCTAGTGCATTGGACTGATTTTTGCGTGTGCATTAGCTTTCACTATTTCCAGTGTCTCTCACCATCAGGCAAACTCACTCCGACTTCTGAGCTACTTGTAATTTACATCCCCAAGTCAAGAAGCCAAAGATTCATCTATTGAGGTTCCAAATTTAAACAAATACATTTTTCATATTCAACTGTATGCACAAATTAAAAATAAAGGTATTGCATATTAAAAATAAACAAAATTCTGCAGTTGCATACCAAAATTAATTTCACAAACATAGGAAAGTTCCATGACACAAGGTGAGACCTGCCATTGACCATCAATCGTGTGTGTGACACAGTAGCCATTGTTTTTCATGTTTGGTTCATTATCTCCCCAGTTGGTATATCTGACTGGCCATCCATCTACCCATGTAAAGGCTGCACTGGCCTAGATAGAACAACAATGGCTTGTTACATGTTGTGAAATATGTACAATTAACATAATATGTATGGTGGTCATAGCATAATATATTGTCTTCTACTGACTAGCATAGCTCGTGTATGTTGGTCCTATCTTCTGATGATCGTAATATAACTATCGTCAGATGATCATAAGATCTTCTGTTGACCATAACATTAACTTCCTACGTTCATAACATAAACTATCGTTGGATAATTATTAGATCTTCTATTGATCGTAACATTAACTTCCTACGTTCATAACATAAACTATCTTTGGATAATTATTAGATCTTCTGTTGATCGTAACATTAACTTCCTACGTTCATAACATAAACTATCTTTGGATAATTATTAGATCGTCTGTTGACCATAACATTAACTTCTTATGATCTTAACATAAACTGACTTTGGATAATTATAAGATCTTCTGTTTACCACAACATTAACTTCTGATGATAATAACATAAACTATCTTTGGATAATTATAAGACCTTCCGTTGACCATAACATTAACTTCTGATGATTGTATCATAACTATCTTCTGATGACCATAACATTAACTTCTGATGACCAAAACAAAGCTATCTTCTGATGACAATAAAAGTAACTGCTATATCATAATATAAACTATCATTGGATAATCATAAGATCTTCTGTTTACCATAGCATTAACTTCTGCTGACTGTAATATTAACTTCTGATGATCATACCATAACTATCTTCTTATAATAATAATTTAACTAACATTTTTTAATCATAATATTGCTATCTTCCACTGACCACAACATAACTATCTAAGTTATAAGATACTAACTATAAGATTAAGATATATATATATATGGTGATTGAGTGAAATGGCGAGTCATGACCGCCCACGCTTACCGGCATGGCGCTTGATTTATATATATATATATATATATATTATATATATATATATATATATATATATATATATATATATATATATATATATATATATATATATATATATATATATATCTTTTGTTGATCACAAGATAACTAACTTCTGTTGAATAACAAAACTAAGTTTTATTGACCACATCATATATATATATATATATATATCAGTGGTTCTCAACCTTTGTGGCCCATGCCCCCCATTACTATATGTTCAGAACGTCATTCCCCCCCCCCCCCCTTTTCAAATTTCCTCCTTATAAATCCCCCCCCCCCCCACCCTTACACAGTATACATAAAAATGGAAGCTAAATTTAATAACACATACTAGAACAAGTCTAGGCATCTACATAAAACGTGATTTGCGGGTCTGCTTACGTTATAAAATGAACTTCATTAAGGCGAGAAGTACACTAATCTTAATTCCTCCCTCTGGAAACCCTAAAATTCCTCCTCTACACAAATAGAGAGTGGAAAGGGTCAGCTCTATAAGAACACAAAAATAAAAAAATGTACATAGCATTTAGCAGAAATGTAGAGACTGAAAAGTGAACACTCCTAGAAAAGATTTGAGTGGGAAGGGTGCAGAGGCAAATGTGGTGAGTATATGGGAGCAGAGAGTACACAAATACAAAGATGAGCATGACAGACTGGTGGAGGGATCAGAAAAGGATCAGATAGATAGAGAGCAGGTGGAATAATTCTAATTATTTTAAAAAAACTGTTGGGTCTATTGAGACCTTGCGGCAAGAGGCACACTATTTGGAACATAAGGTGGTTTTCAAGAGTCTTGCAATATTTTTCTTGAGAAAGATTTATTAGCCGTGACCTGGATTTCAGACACACCACAGTAATGTGCACTGTCTCGAAACCAGTGTATGGACATTACTGTTAATGTCGAGGGGGTATTGTATAAACCTGTCAGCGCAATTTTTTGTGCCCGGTAATTGAAAAATTAAACACAGAATAGATATGCCTCCGACAAGACACGTGGATTATGCTTTGTGATAGCGGATTAAGCAGAGTTAGCTTCATGAAAGTTGTTTTCATCATGCAAAGTGCAATGGTTCTTGACTCGTCGATTTCCACTAGATAATTGTGTTAAACAATGTTAGATTATAGTTTTCTGATTTAATAGAATTTGTAAAAGATTGTAAAACTGATAGTACATGCAGTAGTGTGGTTATTCGGTTAAATTATTTAGCATTATGGAAAACAAACAAACCTAACACTTCTAACAGCGACAGTTCGTAACCATGTGATGGCACATGTCAAATTAGGTTTGCTCTAATGGGCCACACTTTTGCCCCTAAGTTTACAGACATATAGTGCTAGACCCAAATTGTTACAGACTAACCAGCTTTATATGGGTCATGTGGTCAGTATCACAACAGCCATCTTTACTTCCCAAGTCATGTCCTGGTATACATTTTAAAATGGGACTCCCTGGGAGCCCAGATCAATTATTATAATTCAAATCCACCCATGATGAGGACCCATGATCACCTGGCCGGCCGGCGAGTGTCTAGCCCCTACACCACCATGGCCCTCACATAGATCATACTTACAATATTAAACTTTAAGCCTATCCACATCTGAGTGATTTCTGTCTGGACTCCCTGGACAACGATTTCGACAAAGGCTTGCTCTATGCTGGAACACAAAGTGCAGGTTGTTAGAGACAAGACTGTTTCCTTATCCATTGTTGGATTCAAGATGAGACATAATGCAGTTTACTTATCTGTTGTTGGGTTAAAGACGTGAAAAAACAGGACAAAGTTTATATACCCATTGCTAGATGACAGATGACACACAACAAGACATATTTTATTTATCTATTGTTGGATTAAAGACGAGACAAAACAAGAACATTTACACATCCACTGTTAGATTAAATATGAGACAATACATGGCACAGTTCACTTACCCACTGTTGGATCAAAGATAAGATAAAACAAGATAGTTTACTTACCCACTGTTGGATCAAAGATACGATAAAACAAGATACAGTTTACTTACCTCCTGTTGGGTCAAAGATAAGATAAAACAAGATACAGTTTACTTATCCATTGTTGGATTAAAGATAAGATAAAACAAGATACAATTTACTGGCCCACTGTTGGATCAAAGATAAGATAAAACAAGATACAGTTTACTTGCCCACTGTTGAGGGTAGCCAGATTTCCTCCATCCTTCTGGCAAGCACTTTCAGCTGATGTCCAGTTCAGCGGATCCTCAAAGAACTTGTAGCAGCTGTTATGGAACCGCTGATATCCCTGATGGCAACCTGTAGTATTTGGGGCACTTGTGGGCAATGTTGCTCCTGAAAGTCAATCAATAAGTACTTACACAGTTGATACAATAAGATAAAATAAAGATAAATGAAGCTAAAATGAAGTACCACATGCACTATAATCATCAAGATGTTCGCTGCCAAATGGCACAGGCATTCATGTATGTCCACAGATCTCAGTCCTTGGTGTTCTGGACCAATTCCACTGATGTTCTTCCTCCATGCCACCATCTGAGGCCATCTACTATAGTCTCTCTTAGTTTACCTCTTCTACTGGTCATTTCACTGGTCAGTCCAGCCATCAAGACATTTTCCAATACTTCTCTTCTCATTACAGAACCAAAGACCATTGACTCTTTCTTTTAGTTGTGTATAATATTCTTCTTTCAGTAGCATTTCCCAGGTAATTATTGTTGGTTACTCTGGCAGTCTACAACATTCATCTCAGAATCCCCACCTCTGTATTGAACCATGAATACTTGGAATGATAATATGGTGATTTTCCCTTGTTTTCTATTTCCACACTGGAATATGTTATCTCTGTCTTTAATACAATTTTTCGAATTTTATAAAAGTACCATAATGGACTTCAAAAAAAGGTAAAATAGATGCTGTTGAAGAATGAAATGTTATGCCTTCACATATTCAAGGCCAACAACATGAAGAGAAGAAAGTCTGATGGCGCCAAGTCTGGACTGTATGCTGGATGTTTTATGACCTCAAAGTTCAGAGAACATAGTGTCTCCACTTTATGTGCAGCCATATGAGGACGAGTTTTGTCATGCAACAACAATACTACTTTTGAGAGAGTCCCAGTGTTTTGATCATATTGCAAGCTTCAGTTTGTTCACTAGCATGTCACTGTATTGAGCGCTAGTCACATTTTTACCCCTTTCCTAGAAAATGTTGGTGCATGTTCCAAAATGGTCATCAAGATTTCCATAGCAGATTCTATTTTGAAATCTTTCTACTCATTCATACTTTCAACCATGACAAAAACAACTGTTTCCATTCTGAACCATCATTTTTCTGTAGATTTCCCAAGGTTTCACACCCTCTGACCACAAAAAATGAATGATACCTTGTTGTTGTTCTTCTATGGTGTAAGTTGATAGTGCGACAACCATTTTGTAATCTTTATTGCACCAATGCTGTTCAGTCCTCCTATAAGGTGTATTGCTTAAGAGCCTGTTTGTGTCCTGAAATAAGATTTTTCAATGTCCATACTCTTCCATGCTCTTTATAAAAAAATGCCTGTAACTTAACAACTTTCCCTCATATAAGTGTATGTAGAATTACCACTCTAGACCTGTCTTTGCTCAAGGCACTATATGGTCAATATCATGCAGGCCATCTTTACCTCTTAGGAACTTCCTGGTACCATTTCAGGCTGAGCTGACCACGATTAAATCCCTGCCTCCCGGGAAGGTTAACCCGGTCAACAAATGCCCACAGAAGTCGGATGTGTCGGCCTAACAGCGCAAGAATGCAGCTCTGCTGTAAACAGGCACAACGCAATCACGTCCAAAACAAAAAACTCCGGATGAACGCAGAAGAAGAAGAAGAAATCCATGCCTCATGTGACCATGTACTATTTCAGGCTGGGTTGACCATGATTAAATCCCTGCCTCATGTAACCATGAGCTATTTTAGGCTGGATTTACCATGATTTAATCCCTGTGTCATGTGACCATGTGCTACTTTAGGCTGGGTTGACCACAATTAAATCCCTGCCTCATGTGACCATGTGCTACTTTAGGCTGAGTTGACCACAATTAAATCCCTGCCTCAAACACTTGTTAGTCTATACTGTCAAAAGTATTTCAAGATTCTCGCCGATGCAACGGAGTTCGTGCATTGAGTTGAGTTTCTCCAGACTCAGGTTTGAGTTAGGAGAAAAATGGAGCACTTATGGGTTAAACCGTGTGCCGTGATGTTGATCCAACGACTAACCTAACTAAATCCCTGCCTCAAGTGACCATGTGCTATTTTAGGCTGGGTTCACCACGATTAAATCCCTGCCTCATGTGATCATGTGCTATTTGGGCATTGCAAATTTTGGCATAAGGCAATGTCTCCAACACATCTTAGTGGCATGTAAATGGCCATACACTTTACCCCCCACCCAAACACACATACTCATACACACGAATACAATTAAAACACCCACTCACACACACATTCACTCACATACACACACACTCTTACTCACCCACCCACTGGCAACACATTCATTCATAGCCTTTATTCTGTGACCCTGTGGGAGTAGAACATCCATATGGTCTTATATTTTGTTCCCTGTTTATCAGAGTGGCACACTGTCATGGTTTGGTTCTGGTTCTGGTTTGTAGGGAAAAAAAAACTTTCCACCATGTTCAACCAGCCTCAGTTCATGGTTTGAGAAAGAGAAGCTTATGAGATGGAACCTCAGACTTTCATGATCGCTACATGTACTATCAGTCCACAACAAACCAGCCTGCAAGCAACACAGTTCATCAAACAGGTAGGCAGGTAGACATGCAGGCAGGCAGGTAGACAAGCAGGCAGACAGGCCATCAGGCAGACATGCAAACAGGCAGGCTGGCTGACAGACTGATTAATTAATAGATCAACCTCGCTGCATATAGAACTATTCAGTTCATATGCGCTCATACCCCTGCCTCTCGTATCGTCCTCATTATGTAGCGGCTGACAACACCAGTTTTATGTTGGTTTACAAATCTTCCCTGACCACCTGCACTGTACTCTTCTGGCTTCACTCCTTTTGTGCCGATGCTCTTGCATCACAGTTGAAGATTCATTAAAAAGGTCATCATGAATATTTTAACTCGTCTGCTTAATGACATAATTTAAAATAATGACTACAATGGCTGGGGCATATAGAAAGAATGGAAGATAATAGGGAAACAAAACTCACTTACACTCAGGAAATAAATGACCATAGACCCCGAGGTAGACCAAGAAGACGGTGGAGAGATAATACATGTACAGACCTACAAGCACTTGGAATCAACGACTGGCAAGAGAGAGTCCACCAGAGAGACGAATGGAGACGGATTGTATCTGCAGCAAAGAACCTCAATGGCTCGGAACGCTGAAGAAGAAGAAGAAGAAGACCGAGGTCAGCTTGTCCGAAAATATAAGAACATCGTATGTGCCGAGGTAGCAGGTTCAAACCCTACACCAGTCAGTTGGACTAAAATGTTGACATCTCGGCCTTTGACTTATGGACGTTAATTACTAGTACCTCTGAAGTCAGAGTGGGTTCACCTGATGGTGAGGGACACTGGTAATAGGGAAAGCTTATCTGCAAACATGCAAAAATAATTCCAGTGCACTGGAAGTAGTAGCATATGTATAGACTACGCTTGATTTCAAAGCGAGCGATCGACCTAAAAAAACAACAAAAAAAAACACCAAATAATAATGACCTGATATAGGAAAGAAAAATGCAGTAAAAAGAACAGATGATGAAGATGAAAATACAAATAATTTGTATTTTGAGATTAAATATTTCATTCAAATTAAAAAAAATATGTTTATGATCAGGCCATTTTACATGTAACTCAGAATTTCATTTGTTTCTTTCACTTTACCATCCCAAAAATGCCACAGAAAAAAAAAAGTGGATCACCTTTCTTGGATTCACAAATGAAAGCCAATGTGGTGTTACAATTTCTGTCGCCCCAAGTGCCAGGATTCCGTCTGACTTGAAAATCCACACAGTCTTGCTGTGATAGCCAAAACAACAAATGACATTAATTATGCAAAAACAACTTATTTTAAGTTAGTTAGTTAGTTAGTTAGTCGCGGTTCCAACTTCATGGCAACGGGTCAACCCCATTATGTTCCGTTCCTGTGCCAGTGAATATCACACAAAATGCACTGTCCAATTTGAAAAGTGGAAAAGACAGGAGTCTCGGCAAGCCAACAGCCCACACAGGTAAACTGTGCATAATGCTGCCGCCAGAATGCCAACACAAAAGTCCTCCACGAAAATTACAGTTCATCGTCGATAGTATCGGCAGTCACCAGAACACCAGAAAGACTTCATTGATTCGAGTTTTCTCACATGGCTTGGTATCTTTCCGCAGGGCGACCTGCCGAAAGTGCTGCACAAAGCACGAACTCCGTAGCTCAAAAGTCGACTCCCAGGAGTCTCCTGAAAAATGCACTCGTGAACTGAAAAGGCAAACCAGTCAATTCAGCAACACCTGGTAGTCATTTTTCCGAATATGCAGTTCACTGTACAAACAAAAGCGGACAGACGTAAAAGCATTCCACATTATTTTCACAGCTCAGTGTCGCACCACGCACTCACTCAGTAGCAAGGCGACGGAACCATACACTACCAGTCCAACATGAGGGAAATGTGAATGCAAACCGCAGCCACAAGGATACAAACTCCAGAGGCCGTAGTGGTTCAATGCCTAACCACCATGTTGGGGACCGGAACTTATTTTAAGTAGATGGATGGATGGATGGGTGGATGGATGGATGGATGGATGGATGGATTGACTGATTGATTGATTGATTGATTGACTGGTTGAGTGATTGTTTGAAGAACTGGCATCATAAGATTCTGGGCAAACCCACAGATGCTCCATCTAAACAATCAGCATGACCAGAACAGAAAGAAGACTATATTAACTCCTGCTATACTAAAGAGCTGTCACTCTGGGCATTACGTTGGAACCTGCTGACAATGGAACAACTCAAACCTGGGGAGGAAACACGACTAGTCCAGGCCTTAACCCCAGCCAATGCATATGTGCTGTGCTGAATCATGACCTGGTGACATCCTGATAGCCCTCTCCACAGACGTGAAGTTCCAGTACCTGTCTGGTGACATCCTGATAGCCCTCTCCACAGACGTGAAGTTCCAGTACCTGTCTGGTGACATCCTGATAGCCCTCTCCACAGACGTGAAGTTCCAGTACCTGTCTGGTGACATCCTGATAGCCCTCTCCACAGACGTGAAGTTCCAGTACCGTCCTGGTGACATCCTGATAGCCCTCTCCACAGACGTGAAGTTCCAGTACCTGTCTGGTGACATCCTGATAGCCCTCTCCACAGACGTGAAGTTCCAGTACCTGTCTTGCACACTCCACTTGTTTCTGAGCTTGGAGAGGAGAAGGAGAGCTCTGCAACTTTGGCAGTTAGTCACTGTAATATACGTTCATATTCTTTTACAGGACGTCACAGTCAACCCCAGCATTGTTTGGCTGTTTGTGATTTCTTGGCAAGTTTACATTCAGTAGTTTGCCATTGCCTGTCTCCCCAGCATAGGGATTAAGAATGATGTTCGTAATCCCATATACCCACGTTCGAAACACAGCTGTGGGAGATTTGGCAGCAGATCACGTTGTGCTGGTTTCTTATGAAAAGGTATGGATACCAGTTGTTCAGCAAACAATGGCAAACTACTGAATGTAAAACTTGCCAAGACATCAATAGCAGCTGAAAAATGCTGGTGTTGACTGCAACGTCCTGTAGAAAGGATATGTTAAAAAAATAAGTTTGTCATTGCTTTCTGAATGACCGGCACTCACACCATTGTATGGAAACCAACGTGAGGCAGTGTGCTTCCAAATCGCCCATTGCTATGTTTCAAACGTGCTATGCAGGATTATGAATTGCATTCATAAATCCCTTCGCCTTCGTCACTGTAATATATATACACACACAAATAAAGGACCCTCTCCCATACCTTGAAGCACAAGGGACATATGAGCTAGCCCTGTATCCTTATAGACCAATTAGCACTCGATGGTTGAATGTGGTCAACGTCATGCCAGCTGCCTCTATTTCATGCATTTTCTGCTACCATTGTTACGCTGGCTAAAACCAATCATGCCAGCTGCCATTATTTCACACATTTCCTGCTACCATTGTTAGGCTGGCTAAAACCCATCATGCCAGGTGCCTCTACTTCACGCATTACCTGCTACCATTGTTAGGCCAACTAAAACCAATCATGCCAGCTGCCATTATTTCACACATTACCTGCTACCATTATTAGGCTGGCTAAAACCAATCATGCCAGCTGCCATTATTTCACGCATTACCTGCTACCATTATTAGGCTGGCTAAAACCAATCATAAGAGGAATTCAAACATGTGACCACCGGGTCAGCAGGCTAGTATGGTATTTTGCATTACCGTTGCTCCCTAAGTCACTTAGCTCTAAATGTTTTGTTTTTTTTACGGAGGATTTGATTATAAAACCTCAGTGATTGTTTTATTATACATATACAAGATGAGAAGAGAAGCATTAGGGAACATCGTGACAATTGGAAAGCTCAAGAGGAAGAGAGGCAGAGGCAGACCAAGAGAAATGATGCTGGATGAATTGAGTCAGTGGCATGGAGGAATATCATCAGCAGAGTTGATCCAGAACACCAAAGACCTAGATCTGTGGAGAGACATGAACGCCTACACCAGCTAGCAGGGCTCTTGATAAGGATGAGGATGATATGATGATGATGATGATGATGATGATGATGATGATGATGATGATGATGATGATGATGATACAAGAAAGAAATGAGAGGAAATGGGCCAGAATGCTCCTTCTCTTCTTCTTCTTCCCTTTATCTTCCCTGTCATCTCCCAATAGAGCATAGATCCTCAACCAACTCATGCTAAGCCCTTTGTAGACTTGTTTATGATTGGTTGAACTGTGTAAGTACAGTCTTCTACAGTCTTGCTAGTCAGTCTCACACCAACCCTCCTCAGTCACCTCTAGTGACACCTGTTACTATTCGTTGCTTCCCAGATGGGCCCTGGTCATACGTAGGCAGGGATGCTCCAACCCACATATTGCTATAGGGAAGATCAGTGCATTTACAATGATGAATTCTGAACTGAAATTAGCACACTTCTTTCTTGGCTTGATGTCTGTGGATTCAAAACTTCATCTGGAAGTCAGCAAGGCTAAATGGATAAGAGCGCTTGCTTTTAAACTTCTGATTTCTTTATGCCGAGGTAGTGGGTTCAAGCCCTACACGGTCAATTAGACTAAAATGTTGACTTCTCGTCCTTGAATTGGGGGACGTAAGTTACAAGTACCTCAGAAATCAGAGGGGCTTGAACCAGGACCTCCAGCACTCGAGGCGGACACCGTGCCTTGAGACCACTCAGCCCCCTAAGAATAATCTGCTATCACATAAGGGTATGAAATTCTTATCAAATCAAAAAAAACGTTCATAGAGTGTTACTTAAAGCCAGTTTCAACATATTGTTGTGAATCAAAGACATTTAATCAACAAGTTAGACAAGCTTATGAGGTCATAGAAATTCTACAGAAGAATATTAAAGATGGCAGCTACGATGGGTAATGAAGATGGTCGAAAAGTAGACACAAGCACTCATAACCTAAATCAAAAGAAAACAACATTCTTTAGCCATTATACGAGGGACATAACTCAGATATTGCTGGACCAATGAATATTTCTGGTGAGACTCTACTATTCATTAACACACGTGTATTTAGACAGACAGGAATGCATGACTGCACATACGCACATACATCCCGATGCATTCACACACACTTGAAAACACACCATGTACGCATGTGTGCACATGCATGCCCACGCATGCACACACACACACACACAACAACTCCTACCCTAGCACCCGGGCTGTTATCATTTAAGTTCTCATTGGGTTGTCCAGGTCCCCAGTTAGTGTATGACACTTCCGAGTCATCAACCCATTCAAAATGGTTTCTGATCCTTCTATCGTTGAGTCCAATCCAGGCTGGAGATCGTATACCAGACGATAGGACAAGGATGAATTCTGTAAATAAACAAACAGTCAAACCAACATGAACATTACATCATCAAAACAGTCTTGCAAGAGAACTATTAAACAGAATAAAACAAAAGATTACAAGAAACCAATAACGCCAACTTCAGACATGGCTTCCTGGTCAGAGAATACTAGAAAACTTACATCCAGGCACAAGAATAATTAAATATAGAAAACACAAACAGCAAGTCTACACTGGAATAATTATTTTATTATAGATTGTGACTATTGTTCCTAGGTAACAGACTGAGAAAATTATTTGAAAACATAAACTAAGAATAACTGCTGGAGCAATGAAGAGCACATAAATAAAAGAAATGGAGAAAACAAGCTGATCAATTGGGCACTACTCATGTGATGTAGACCTGGTCATTCTTGATGTGATGCAGACATGATCACTACTCAGTAATGTAGACATGGACACTACTCATCAGATACAGCAATTTGCTTGACAGTGTGTTATGACAGTGAAACCTGCTTGGTCACTGTAATCAACCACAAATGATTAGCTATTTGGTACCCTGTTTGGTACAGAATTGGTTATTCCCCCCCCCCCTCACCCTGCATGGTACAGAATTGGTTACCCCCCCCCCCTCACCCTGTTTGGTACAGAACCCTGTTTGGTACAGAATTGGTTATCATGCTGTATGGTACAGAATTGGGTATTAAACCCCCCCCCCCCCCCCCCCCCCCCCCCCTGATTAGAATTAGTTATTCCCTTTCTTTGGTACTGAACTGGTTATCCCCCGTTTGGTACAGAACTGGTTATTTCCCCCCCCCCCCCCCCCTTTGTTACAGAATCGATTATTCACCCTGTTTGGTACATAATTGGTTATTCCCCATCTGGTACAGAATCCCCCCCCCCCTCCCCGCGCGTTTGGTACAGAATCAGTTATCCCCTTGTTAGGTATAAAATTGGTTATCCACCTTTTGATACAGAATTTGTTATTCCCCCTGTTTGGTACAGAATTTGTTATTCCCTCTCCCCCCGTTTGATAAAGAATGGGTTACCCCCCTGTTTGATACAGAATCAGTTAATACCCCTGTTTGGTACAAAATTAGTTATCCCCATGTTTGGTACAGAATTGGTTATTCCTCCTTGTTTGGTACAGAATTGGTTATCCCCGTTTGGTACAAAATTGCTTATCCCCATGTTTGGTATAGAATTTGTTATTCCTCCCTGTTTGGTACAGAAATGGTTATCCTCCTGTTTGGTACAGAATTGATTATCCCCGTTTGGTACAGAATTAGCACCTCCCTCCTCCATCATTTGGTACAGAATTGGTTATCCCCCTGTTTGGTACAAAATTGGTTATCCCCCTGTTTAGTACAAAACTGGTTATACCCATGTTTAGTACAGACTTTGTTTTTCCTCCCTGTTTGGTACAGAATCGGTTATCCCCCCGTTTGGTACAGAATTGATTATCCCCCCATTTGGTACATAATTGGTTATCCCCCCCCCCCCCCTATTTACTATAGAATTGGTTATCCCCCATATTTGGTACAGGATTGGTTATCCCCTGTTTAATACAGAATTAGCTCTCCCTCCTGTTTGGTACAGAATTAGTTATTCTTCTCCCCCATGTCAGTACCTCTCAACATAGTAGAGCTTGTATATCCCAGTGACATCAGCAACTAATGAAGGTTCCCCCAAGTGGGATCGGTAAAGGGATGAGGACCAGAAGAATAAACAAACAAAAACCTGCTGCCTTGCAGATCGACAGGCCAGGAAAGACAAATCAGAAAGAAATGCCTGCTGAAATCAAATATACAACGACCTGACGAAACAGTAAAACTCAACTTGCTTCATGATGATGATGATGATGATGCTGATGAATTAGCAAACGGGAAAAAATACATTTTACCTTGACAAAGCGTAAACTGGCAAAGGAGGCCAAATTAATTTGTCAATACTCACTTTCTTCAAGTTTAGTATGAATGGAGGCAAGCTGAGATTTGTGATCCATCAGTTGGCATTGTTTAGTGGCACCATCATAATTTTGGCTGGTCGAGTTTGTTGTCCCACCCACAAAGTAACAATAGCTCACTAGAATCAACACAGATAAAACATCAAGGATATATGTTACATTCAAGTTCATCCATAGACTTCCCTATTCCTCCCACAAGATACGAGTAATAAGATAAGATGTATCAATGTCTAAATATTTAGTCATTTATTTTTAAAACAACAATAACAACAACAACAACAAGCAAATTAGCACGATTATATAAAAGTGAGAGGTCCACTCGACGCACTTGCGTTTAAACTTCCGGAGCACTGATGGTAGGGTAGTTGCATGACTTTTACGGGACAAAGCATGAACCCATTTGTGATATACAAGGCAAGTTTACATTCCCGTAGTTTGCCACTGCTTTCTGAATGACCAACGCTCATATTATTGTATGAAAATCAGACAGTAGAGTGGAAGGGGGTGTTTTAATCCCATACACCAGTCAGCTGGACTGAAACATTGACTTCTCATTCAGAATGCAATGGAATAACTACTGAACGTTAACTTGCATAAAACATCAACCTGGGATTGGGGTTGATTACAATGTCTTGCAAAAGACATGCAACATTTAAAAGCAAGGGAAAATGAGAAGTCATCTAAACATTGCAAATTACATCAATCAATCAATCAATCATGTGCCATGCTGGAAAGCGTGGACAGTCATGACTCGCCATTTCACTCGATCACCACAGTCATGGATCAGCTCAGTGTTCCTGTCTCATCCATGCCAAGTGGCCAAGTTATCCAGGTATTTACTTCTCAGTCTTCCCCTTGGTCTGTTCCCTTCAATCTTGCCAGTTGTCACCAAGTTCTCCAATCCATTTCTTCTCATAACATGTCCAGAACATTTTGACTGTCTACGTCTAATTTCTCTAATCAATTTACGATTTCCATTTGTCTCATGTAGTACTTGGTCTTTGGTTTTGCATTTTTTTCAAAATTGCTCTTTGCATTTTCCTCAATGGCTCGGAACGCTGAAGAAGAATAAGAATATATATATATATATCCATCCATCATGTGCCATGCCAGTAGGCGTGGATGGTCATGTTCTGCCATCTCACTCGATCACCAGAGTCGTGGATCAGCTCTGTGTTCCTGTCTCGACCATGCCATGTGGCCAAGCCATCCAGGTATTTACTTCTCGGTCTTCCCCTTGGTCTCTTCCCTTCGATCTTGTCACCAAGTTCTCCAATTCATTTCTTCTCATAACATGCCCAAAAAATTGTGACTGTCTACGAATAATGACTCTAATCAGTTTACGATCTTCATTTGTTTCTTGAAGGACTTGTTCGTATACATACATATATATATATACAAATTAATCCAATGTTTGTGTACAATACACAATATTTAAATATTTCAAATACCATCATCATCATCATGTGCTCTGTCAAATGGTGCAGGCTTAAATGTGACTCCACAGATTTTGGTCCCTGATTTTCTGCATCAATTTTATTGATGTTATTCCTCCTTCTGCCATGTTAGGCCATCCAGCATCATCTCTCTCTCTCTCTCTCTCTCTCTCTCTCTCTCTCTCTCTCTCTCTCTCTCTCTCTCTCTCTCTCTCTCTCTCTCTCTCTCTCTCTGCTTTTGCATCTTCTATCCCATAACCTCATCTATGAGTCGTTGGAGTGCTACAATGGAATCATGTGTGGCCAAGATCTTTGAATATTCCTCATCATCAGCACTACGGTAAGTGGGGCAATGCTGTGGCCTTCCAGTGTTTAACGTTACCAATTTTTTAATTTTATCTAATTCTTGCATGTTATCCCAGTCTGCATGTTATCCCATTCTTTAATGTTATCCCATTCTTTAATGTTATTACATTCTTTAATGTTATCCCATTCTAACATGCCATCCCAATTTTTAATGTTACTGTTCTCCCATTCTTTAATGTTATCGTATGTTTAATGTTACATCATTCTTTAATGTTGTTCTCCCATCCTTAATTGTTATCTCATGTTTAATGTCAGCCCAATCTTTAATGTTATCTCATTATTAATGTTATTATATATTGCTTTATTGTTATCTCATTCATTACTGTCATCCCATTCTTCAATGTTATCCCATTCTTTAATGTTATCCCATTCTTTAATGTTAACCCAGTATTAATGGTATCCCATTCTTTAATGTTATCCCACTTTGTTAATGTTATCAGTTCAGGATTTCCTTTATCTGCCTCTTAGTCATTTGCCTTCAACTTTACCCTGGATAATAGTTTTCAACAAGGAACAATGGCAAATAATGTGACAAATCAGACATGTTTTTTTATGTTTCACAATCAACAAAATAGATGGCAGGTATATTTACTTACTTATCCCTTGACACAGACATTTGGTTCATGCTCTATGTCCAAAATATTTTGTAGTTGTCATTCAAAATATGAATCTTTTGCTAATTTAACAATACAAGCATTAAAACATCTAACTAGAAGAAATAAACTTACATAATGGAAGTGACACAAAATTTCGAGGACATCCGCCTGTAGTACTTGTAGGTGAAACTGGAATTGGTGAAAAATTTCCCGGTCGCTTTTTGCAGAAATAACCAAATTTCTGTTGGCATTGAGCATCATTCCATAATCCTACAAAATACGGTAGACAAGACATAATGGTCAGTGTTTCTTAAAAAGTGAAGGCAATTCTGAATATGCTTTTGCCTTTTATGTTAAGATATTCAGTAAATCATCATCATTAAGTGCCTTACTGATTGACATCTATGATCTCCAACAGCATGCATCAGTTTGTGCGCTGAAATTCTTCCATGCCATCACACAAGGCTGTCAAGAATCTTCTCTCTCTGTCTTCCTCTGCCTCTCTTTCCACAAATCTTTCCAGTTATTACAATACGTTCTAGCTTCAGTTGTCTCATCACGTCTGCTAGGTGTGTCCACTAGGTGGCAGATAATGGGTTAGTCTCTAGATATAGAGGTTAGCCACGAGTATATCGAACGAGTGACTGTGAACCATTACAGGTGGTTGTCCTTGACAGGAGGCAGGTTAGTTTTTGGGGAGGCAATCTATAAATTACCTCAAAACTCTAAGATATTGCCACTGGTGAGTATGAGTTGCCATATATAACCTATCTCCCTGCTTTCTTGCAGAGCCTGTCTTGTTAGGCAAAGGCTGTTAGAATCAAACCATATACAAACTGTCAGAAAGCAAGATGAAACCACTGCTGAATTCACCCATTGCTAATTATGCTTCTCAATGAATTCAAAAACAGCATGTTCTTAACATGATACCCTATAATTCCTAATTACTGAGCTGGATCCATATCGTGCACCTAAGAACTGATTCTGAAGTCACTTTACCATCAAACATCCACAACATTAGCCAAGTCTATCCTCCACCTGAACCCACAACTATGGAATATGGAAAGAATTTATACCTAACCATTGAGATAGCACCAAAGGTATCATAATTTTATGATAAGCCAGCATAGGTCAAATAACAAACACATCAGACCATAATGCTGTGTCTAGTTTGTTATGAACATTTTAAGAGGTGACATAGTTGGTCAGTTTCTATGGGGCAAATGTAATTAACAGAAATATTAATTGCTGAGGAACCTTTGAGGCTACTGAGACAGCACATAAACAAATTCACAAGTATCTGGTTAGGCCAGATTCCACTGACATTACCTGCCTTGCAAGGAGAAATCAGAGCACAATATGTTACTGTGACATGGTGGATCAGTCATCCACAACCCCAGTCCACCACATTTCCTCAATACTTTTAATCGTGAACGGAATCCATCCTAACAGCCTGTTTATTAATAGCATGGAAGCTTCTAGAACCTTGAAGGGGAGCGAAAAGGCGCATGCCCGTCTTTTGATTGGCTAATACCTCCCTGAGTAACAGCTTTCTTTTAGGCCAAATTCATAGTCTGGGAGTTTGAGCTAGGTTTCCATCAAGGCAAGATGCACCTCGATGTGGTGATCATAACGCCCAAATAATTCCAAATAATATTGTTCTCTGGACAACAGGTACCACTATCAAACATATTTAAATGTTGTGGTTATGCCTAGTGAGCGAAAGAGAAGAATATAAGAGTATTTTTATGAGAGAATGTGAAAGTGAAATCAGAACTTCATTGTGAAAGTATTCTGAATGTTGCTTCTTCAGCCTGTCAGGTCTCCCACGCTGTATATTCCAATTGTCTATCATTCGCCTGCTGTGACTGTTTGCATATGCCTGATGACTGTAAATTACTCTCAATGCATATTCGCAAACCTTAGTGCATTCTGGATTCTCATATGAATGCCTATCATTGCCCACTCTTGATCAAACGGTAGTAATGCTCTTGTGAATCTACGTCTGTGATCAGAATGTGTGGTGTAACATGTAACATTTCCCTTGTAAATGCTGAGGATGTTTGAGTGAGTGAGTGAGGTGGTGTTTTTATAAGTAACCTCTCACATTAGTAGAAGGAAAGAAGTTTTGTGTCTTCATATGTATGCAGGACTTATGGCACGCCAGAATTACAAAGTGTATGTGATGCCTGGTGGCTAAATTACGCTCAGGAGAATTAATACAATTTCTCTCTGAAGTATTACACTGGTACCTTTGCTACATTGGTGGGTTCATATGAACTAGTTCCTAAAAGGACAATGTGTGTTCGAACCCGTGTCTTAGTTGGCTGAACACATTGTATGGCTCACACAAATTTACAGGGAAAAACATGTTTTTCCATATGTGCTTTGTTACATATGTGAACTATTGCTCATGCAATTTTGCTTAATTACCTACTGTAATGGATATTGAGATTACTTGGTGGGGAAAGAGCACATGATGATGGTGATGATATGATAAACTTCTGAGCTGAGTCTAGTCTGAAAGGGGTGAGGTCTGGCATTGCTGTGTGAGTATGTATGGGATAGGACATCCATGTAACAGAGTACCACCCATTGGTCTGGTCACTGTGTGTTTGCCATTAGTCACATTATATTACATATTGCATATTGCAGTTGTAAATGATGCCTATCTTCCATCTGCCTCACAAGGCCTGCTCATGTTGCTATTTCACAATGCTTGCTCATGTTGCTGCTGTACAATGCTTGCTCATGATGCTTGTCTTACAATGCCTGCTTCATAATGCCTGCTTTACTGTGTCTGTTTCTCATTGTGCCCAAGTCTACTGTGGTTTAAATATTGTGAGAACCTAGACATATAAAATGCTTGTAATTGTGTAAGGCTACCCCTGTCTCAGCATATGGGCTTGTGACTATCACAAATAAAGGTGAATAATGAAAACATATCACCCAGCCATCAGAGTGGAATACACTCCATCACCAGCAAGTTGAGGTGTGTCTGGACAACACCCTCCCCTCAACTCCCCATCTGTGTATGTTGATATTTGATATGACATTGTCTTGAACCTATGTAAAGCGAATGTTGTATCCTTTTATATATTAACAGAGAACAGGGATGGTGGAGAGGCCTTCCTTATGGGGACATACAAATGGGAGTCCCTACTTCAGGATTACAACTCCTTTGAAAATGTGGAAACTATAATATAACAGTAACCACAATGTCTTCAGGAAAATACCAGCCTAAATCTGCATGATCATTTGTCAAAGCTGAAAGGCACTGAAAGGGTCTCAATATAAACCCAACCACAGGATGGACTCCCCTATTATTAAGGTGTAGGAATTACCTTCAAGATTAGAAGTGGATATCCTCATTCAAATGGAGTAACCTCCTGGACTCAGTTGTCTCAGACAGGACATGATCAAGATGACCGCTGTGAACCTGAAACTTACCATTATTTTCCTGGAGTCTGTAATAGCAGTACTATCCAGGAAATATTAACCTCAGCTCATCAATAGTTGTGGTGTATCAAGGAGAATGTGATCCCAACTTACTTGTTCATTCCATGGAACTTGGATTAGATTCCTAACTCAAAGGCAGGAACCAGAATCCTGCATTTTATCCTCATTCAGGAAAACGTTTTGGGAGAGACGTGTGTTGTAGAATGATGCTGTATAGTGGAGCTATCTCTCTACTGACTGAATGGTATGCTGACTGTTATGTATTGTTTAACCCCAGTCGCCAGCTTCTCGGCCAGTCTACTCACCATCGAGAGGCCATGATTATCTATTCATAGACTGTTCACAGGAGGGATTAGACTTACATGGGAACCATCAGGGGGAAGCTGCAACCTGAGACCTTCCAACACCACTTCAGGTGATAACAGGATGTTTACGGACCAGAATAGCAGTGTGTCCCTATGCCTGCCCAATACTAGGAAGTCTACCAGTGTTGTACTCTCAGTGACAGTTGAAAGGATAATTCATGATGTACCTGAGTTGTTGTGCAGGAGGAGGCTATAGATTAGAGGTGTGATGGAGGAGAGTTGGAGAGTTTTGAGATTGGGTGCCTAATGGTGGGTTTTAGAGATGAGGTATTATATGTTTCCATTTTCGTACTCACATTGCATATGATTGCTTTTGAAGTGTAATTTTTTAGATGGAACATGGGTCTTCACCCGACACCTACAGTCAGCTCAATAAATAAAAGATTGTGTTATAAACAGTGTTGAAGTACATGTCCCTGTAATGTCTTGGTCTGCTGGTGTGAAGTACATTATTGTGTAATGTCCTGTCCAGCTGTTGTCAAGTACAATTCCTGGTGCATGTCTTGTTCAACTGTTGTTGATGTCAGTGAAATGTGAAGGTTCTGTAAAGATGTTGTCCAGTATCTCTCATGATGTATGTCTTGTTCAATTGTTGGTGTAAACATTTCCATGTGAATGTATGTCCAACTTTTGTCAAGAACCTGTCATGTAGATGTCTTGTTCAACAGGTGTTAAGTACAGTTATTGTTGATGTTTATGTTCACTACTGTTGAGTCCTAAAGTCCTAATGTCTAATGGTACAACTGACATATGTCACTTTGACACAATATAATAAGGGGAGATCTAAGGTGGCGGACTGAAAGCACACTGACAACATTATGGTGAGGGAACAAATTCCTCGGTTGTACAGGGGCGAATAGTCCAGATCTCCTTATGGCCTTTGAGGGGACCTTTTTCTTCTTTTATAAATTTTCTGTGTAGGTACTTGATCTTAGATCTAGGAATCTCACAGTGGGGGTTCTGAGCCAGGAAAACTGGTTCCTCTAAAGGGCTAAGCGGGAATGATTTTTCAATTTAATTTGAAATGCCTCTAGACAACGTTGCCAAATCATTTCCTGTATCTTGTCTATCTGTTATACAAGATATATTTACAGAGACCACTTCTAATTAGGACCTCTGTCTTCTTCTAACATGCCACAGTTACCTTAAAATACCACACAGAATTCAAGAGTCACTTGAACCTCTGAAGTCGGAGTGGGTTCGCCTGCTGGCAAGGGACACTGTTAATAGTGAAAGCTAATCCACACACAAAATTCAGCCCAGCACTACTAGAAGTAGTGTATATGGACTACACTTGAGTTAAATGAGAGCAAGCTCAAAAAATGGCTCACTTGAAATAATTCAATCACAGAAATTACCACAATTCCACAAAAGAAAACATGTAAAGACTCAAACTGAATTTTTCTACTAAAATGTCCCTCAAAAACAAACATAGGTATTAAAGATTATGAGAATATTAAAAGCTTATCTGGCATCCAGACTATTACATCTGAACACAACAACAGTGGTAATTCAAAACCATTTTAAAAAATACAATGCCTACCTTTTGAATTCATTTCCACACATTTCTCTTCACCGTAAGCATCATTTGGTTCATTTAAGTTCCAGGAAACATAAGTAAGAGGGTTCAAGTCTGACCATCTATCGACAAATAAAATATATAACATTTTAACAAATCAATTTGTTCTGAGGACAGTTCCCTGCTATGAATCTGTGATGTGATAGGGCCATTACATTTTGTAGGTCTGAATGCATGTGGACTAGATGGCCAGTCTTTCCCTCACTAAGCGAGACAATAAACATAGCATCAAACCCTTGTCCAACCAAGCTCATGTGGTTATCAGCATAGCTCCCTATCATCTAGGCTAATGCACCTCATCATCATCATCATGTGCCATGCCAGCTGGTGTAGGTTTTTATGACTCTCCTCAGACCTCGGTCTTTGGTTTTCTGGAACAATTTCTGGATCAACTCTACTGATGATATTCCTCCATGCCACCGTCACAATCCATCTTGCATCATTTCTCTTGGTCGCAGGTCAGCATGGTCGAATGGGTAAGAACGCATGTTCTTAAACATCCGTTGTGCTGATGCTGAGGTAAGCGGTTCAACCCCTACACCGGACAGCTGGACTAAAATGCTGACCTGTCATCCTTGACTTGGGGATGTAAATTACAAGTACCTCTGAAGTCGGAGTGGGTTCACCTGATGGCAATGGACAGTGTTAATAAGGAAAGCTGTTAATAAGGAAGATAGCAATAGAGAAACTACAAAATACCAGCCATACCTGTAGTGATATTGACAGATGCAAAATCAGTAATAGAGGCGCTCCTGTCTGGGAAATTACCAGTTCTAAGGACACTACTTTCTGAACTTAGCAGTCAGCATAAAGTCACCATACAGTGTTACCATCCCACTGTGGAGTACCCGAAAACGACAGAGCTTATCGATTGGCTAAAGAAGGAGCAAAAGAAGAACAGCCTGATGTGCCCATTACATTCCACCAAAAGAAAAGAATGATCAAATCAGTCAGAAGGCCACCAAACCCTACTCAAGACGACTACCACGTTATGGACAGACCAGAACAGGTAATTATTCTGCGCCTCAGAACAGGACACAATAGATTACGCAACCACATGTATACAAAATTCAAGATTGGTGACTCAGCCATGTGCACATGTGGTTTGGCGTCGCAGACAGCAGAGCACATACTCCAGGACTGCCCAAACTACAACATATCCAGGCGAACCTTCTGGCCTAGAGAGACAACAGTGGAAGATAAACTATGGACCGCTGAGTGAACTAAAAAAGACTGTTAGATTCATACAAGAGACAACATTGCAGTTATAGACATATTTCAAGCAAACGAAAGAAGAAGAAGAAGAAGGAAAGCTAATCGACACGCAAAATTAAGTCCATCATTACTATAAATAGTGTGTATGGACTAAACTTGAGTTCAAAGCGAGCTAGCGCAAAAAAAAATTTCTCTTGGTCTGCTTCTGCCTCTCTTCCCCTCGATCTTTCCAGTTGTCATGTTTTCTAATACCTCTTTTCTCATCACATGACCAAAGAAAGCTTTGCACCTGCTAAATAAAATTTGTGATAAGATGTATTTGAAATTTGTAATTTTTTTATACAGGGACCACTGAGGTCGCAAGACATCACACTAGCCAGGACTTTGGGGTACCTCTGTGTAATGTGGCATATATAGAAAATTATTTCGGATTACACTCGCTGCATATTTAGAAGAAACTCTTTGGAGATGTCAACAACCTCAAGTTGACTGCTGCTTTCTTTAAACATATTTAGGTTGACATCTAAAGGTGTACAAAGAAGAAGAAAGAAGATAATACTAATTTCAGGGGCAGAAAATCTACTTGGCAGTGGCTATTTCCTCTCCATGTATACTAGAAATATTCTTGCTTTGGGAAGTTGGTCCACTACATGCACATAATGCTGAACTTACCCAAACGTCTCCACGTCAAGATCATTGAGCCCAATCCAGAAGTTGTTGGTGGAGATCTTGTTAGCCTAAGGACATAAGAAAATTACTTCTTTCTTGTTATGCTATTTAATCAGTCAGAAAACATGTTTTAGGATGCTGTGTATTGTTAATTGGATTCTTGCCTGCCTTCCCAGTGATCACACAGGTTTGAATCCACACAGGGGATAATTATTTTAATTGACCTGAGCCTAAACCCAGCCTAAAACTGGCACCAGGAAATTCTTGTAAAGTAAAAATGACCAGCATTACACTGACCACAGCACCTACTGAGTGCCGATTGGTTTATAAATATAAGGTGTATTTTATATGAATGTGCAGTGTTTGAAAATATTGCCAGTTTAAGTTTTGCATTCACCCTCTGTAACATTCATGCAACATAATAGGTAAATACAAAACTTGGACCGGCAATATTTTCAACACACTGCACAGTCATTAAAATGAACTGTAAATGGGTATGTCCAACATGCCTTAAGGCATGTAAAGGGTCTTTTACTTTTTCTTTACTGTGCACTGCCTATACTTGTTGAGTTGAGTGGAGCTGAGTAGAGCAAGGGTGGAGCTGAGTAGAGCAAGGGTGAAGCTGAGTAGAGCAAGGGTGGAGCTGAGTAGAGCAAGGGGTGGAGCTGAGTAGAGCAAGGGTGGAGCTGAGTAGAGCAAGGGTGAAGCTGAGTAGAGCAAGGGTGGAGCTGAGTAGAGCAAGGGTGGAGCTGAGTAGAGCAAGGGCAGAGCTGAGTAGAGCAAGGGTTGAGCTGAGTAGAGCAAGGGCGGAGCTGAGTAGAGCAAGGGTTGAGCTGAGTAGAGCAAGGGCGGAGCTGAGTAGAGCAAGGGCGGAGCTGAGTAGAGCAAGGGCGGAGCTGAGTAGAGCAAGGGTGGAGCTGAGTAGTGCAAGGGTGGAGCTGAGTAGAGCAAGGTGGAGATGAGTAGAGCAAGGGTGGAGCTGAGTAGAGCAAGGGTGGAGCTGAGAAGAGCAAGGGTGGAGCTGAGTAGAGCAAGGGCAGAGCTGAGTAGAGCAAGGGTTGAGCTGAGTAGAGCAAGGGCGGAGCTGAGTAGAGCAAGGGTTGAGCTGAGTAGAGCAAGGGCGGAGCTGAGTAGAGCAAGGGCGGAGCTGAGTAGAGCAAGGGCAGAGCTGAGTAGAGCAAGGGTGGAGCTGAGTAGTGCAAGGGTGGAGCTGAGTAGAGCAAGGTGGAGATGAGTAGAGCAAGGGTGGAGCTGAGTAGAGCAAGGGTGGAGCTGAGTAGAGCAAGGGTGGAGCTGAGAAGAGCAAGGGTGGAGCTGAGTAGAGCAAGGGCAGAGCTGAGTAGAGCAAGAGTGGAGCTGAGTAGAGCAAGGGTGGAGCTGAGTAGAGCAAGGGTGGAGCTGAGAAGAGCAAGGGTGGAGCTGAGTAGAGCAAGGGTGGAGCTGAGTAGAGCAAGGGTTGAGCTGAGTAGAGCAAGGGCGGAGCTGAGTAGAGCAAGGGTTGAGCTGAGTAGAGCAAGGGCGGAGCTGAGTAGAGCAAGGGCGGAGCTGAGTAGAGCAAGGGCGGAGCTGAGTAGAGCAAGGGTGGAGCTGAGTAGTGCAAGGGTGGAGCTGAGTAGAGCAAGGGTGGAGCTGAGTCAAGAACTGGCATCACTGCACTTGGGACATGGCCATACGTGTTCTGTCATCTTCAACAGCCAGTGAAGAGTCCCAATACTAATGGTACCAGTAGCAGTCTGATTATGTGTCCATCTGGCCTTTCCTCTGAGTCCTGAGTGTCAGCCAGATCCTCTGGTCACTCCCTGCAGCACCACTATCTCCAAGCCATGATGATCTATCTGTTCTTCCACACTATACACATGATACCAAAGGGCCTTGACCACATCTGCCTTATCATGCACCAATATCCCAGCAAGAGTGCAGACCCAGCCAATCTGTCCGCCTGCTCGTTTCCCACCACACCAGCATGCCCTGGGGAAAAAAATCCAATAGATGCTTTCTATTTTTCATTGTTGAATGGAAGCCTGCCACTCTGTCCACAGCATGCCTGTCTTCACCTTTCCCCTTGCCTATATTTGTTTAGGCCTATGAATCATGAACACTGAATGAGAGTAAAAAGGAACAAGGTCACAGAGATGTGGTTTCTCTGTAGAATGCTAAGAATTCCATGGACAGCTAAGAATACCAATAACCTGAACAGAAGGTTTCAAGCTGTAATGGTCTATGATAGAAGGGTTCAAGTTGTAATGATCTGTGACAAAAGGGTTCAAGTTTTAAAAGTCTATGATAGAAGGGTTCAAGTTATAATGGTCTATGATAGAGAGGTTCAAGTTATAATGGTCGATGATAGAAGGGTTCAAGTTATAATGGTCTGCGACAGAAGAGTTCAAGTTGTAATGGTCTGTC
Source organism: Cepaea nemoralis (assembly GCA_014155875.1). Classification (NCBI taxonomy): domain Eukaryota; kingdom Metazoa; phylum Mollusca; class Gastropoda; order Stylommatophora; family Helicidae; genus Cepaea; species Cepaea nemoralis. The sequence continues at coordinate 272,913 of JACEFZ010000220.1, forward strand.
ACAAAAGGGTTCAAGTTATAATAGTCTATGACAGAAGGGTTCAAGTTGTAATTGTCTGTGACAGAAGAGTTCAATTTAAAATAGTCTATGACAAAAGGGTTCAAGTTTAAATGGTCTATGACAGAAGGGTTCAAGGTGTAATGGTCTATGACAGAAAGGTTCACGTTATAATGGTCTGTGACAGAAAGGTTCACGTTATAATGGTCTGTGACAGAAAGGTTCACGTTATAATGTCTGTGACAGAAAGGTTCACGTTATAATGGTCTGTGGCAGAAGTTGTTCAATTAACAACTGTGTAAAGTGACATCAATCTAATTAAAGTAACATCAATCTCAGACAAAAGACAAGAAGCAGTAATTAATCACAACAGTAACTGGGACAGAGGGCATTAATATGAATGAAGTGAAATCCACCACCGACCAAATACCATTCTACATACCTTGAAGTGTATCAGGTATATGATGCTGGCCCACTACTTTTATAGACCAACTACAGATGAGTAATGTGGTCCCACCGGTTGTCTTTACCACCCGGGACATTTCCTATGACCCATTTTAGGTTGGGTCGACGTCTAAGCCCAGATCAGTTTAAACCAGTGGTTCTCAACCTTTTTTTGGCCCGTGCCCCCTTCACCATATTTTCAGAACGTCATCCCCCCCCCCCCCCCCACCCTTTCGTATTTTCTACCTAAAAATTCCGCCCCCACCCCTACACAGTATATGTAATAATGGAAGCTAAATTTAATAGCACATACTAAAACGTGATTTGTGGGTCTACTTACTTTATAAAATGAATTTTAGAAGGGTGAGACGCACAGAACCATAAAGTACAAAGGGAAAAGCAATATCAAGTAATCGGTTCTTGTATTAACCCGATCTGGAAATAATCATAATCTCCCCCCCCCCCCCCCCCCCCCCCCGGGAACCACTGGTTTAAACAAACTGTCTTGAGCACAAGACCATGGGCCAGGCAGACAAGCAAGTGGCTACTGTGCTACTGTAGCTCCCAGAAGTGAAGTACTTATGAATAAACACAAGAATTAGCTTGAATAATAGCACGACAGAAGTCACGGTGATATCAAAGAAACAGATTATGCCTAAGTGTGCAATTAAAGTGACGTTATTTAGGGGCAAGTGCAGAAATTCAGATGTCATGGATAACATCAGATAGATGATGTGTCACAGCTATAAAGAACAGAATTGGACAAGCAAACACTGAATTCTATCAAATGAAGAACATTTTGTGCAATAAGTCCTTATCCTTGAAAGTTATAAAGAATTCTTGCATGTTACACAGAACCAATTTTAGTTAGTTAGTTAGTTAGTCGTAGTTCCAACCTCATAGCAACGGGTTGTCCCCATTATGCTCCGTTCCTGTGCCAGTGAATATTGCACAAAACGCTCCCCACTGCCCAATGTGAAAAGTGGAAAAGACAGGAGTCTCGACAAACAACAGCCCGCACAGACACACTGTGCATAATGCCGCCACCAGAATGTCAACACAATAGTCCCCAACGAAACACCCAGTTCATCTCTGATGGAATCGGCAGTCATTTTCCCATCTGGATGTTTCCTAGATGTTCACCCACACAGTCCACGAAAATACAGTTCATCGTCGATGGCAGTGGCAGTCAACCAGAAGCCCAGCAGCCACGCATTTCTGCATAAGGCAAAAACCGGTAAACTCTGGGACATAGCCATCTACCATCGCTTCAAACATGCAGTCACGTTCCAAAAATCCTCGGGCAGATTCAAAAGCATTTCACACGAAACCCACAGCTCACAGTGTCGCGCCACGCACTCACTCAGTAGCAGGGCGACGGAACCATCAAGCCTCCTTAGTCGCCTCTTACGACATGCGTGGTAGGCTACAGTGTTGCTATTCTTTGCTTCCCTTATGGGCCCCGGCAACACATGGGAGAGAACCAATTTTAACAATGGCTGTGAATCCTGGACAATTAGCAATCAAGCAAAAAAAATCCCAGGAAGCCTTAGAGATGTGGTTTTATAGAAGAATGAAGAAAATTAATTGGACAGCCAAAATTAGCAATCTGAACATATTGAGGGAAGCTGAGTCTCAAAGATAACTTATCACAAACATTAAAAAGATGCAGTTATTGTCTTTTGGGCACATTATGAGAAGACAAAAACTGGAACATGTGACAACTAGAAAGATTTGTGGAAAGAGAGATGAGGAAGACAGTGTGAGAAGATTCTTGACAGTTTTGTGTCACTGCACAAAATGGAATCAACACACGAATTGATCATGGCCACCAGAGATCACAATTTGTGGAGAAGCATGATCACCCACACCAGCCAGCAAAGCACTAGATGATGATGATGACGACGACGATGACGAACACCATATCTGATTAACTGCAAGCCTGGTGAAACCTTATTTACTCACCATCATGGTGAGGAAACCATTTTACTCACCATCATTGTGAGGAAACCATTTTACTCACCATCACTGTGAGGAAACCATTTTACTCACCATCATTGTGAGGAAACCATTTTACTCACCATCATAGTGAGGAAACAATTTTACTCACCATCATTGTGAGGAAACCATTTTACTCACCATCATTGTGAGGAAACCATTTTCACCATCGCTATTAATGCTGACCAGGTCTGCGCCCACATCCAGACAATTCTGACGAGCCTCAAACCAAGTTGCCAATTCACCAACCCCGAATGGCGGTCCCATGAAGTAGCAGTTGCTGGCGTACATGATCCAGGAATTATCGCCACACTGCGGTGCTATTGAAGTATTCAAGAATGCAGGTATTTTATTACTGATACATTTTAATAACTAATCAATCAATCAGGTGCCGTCTGCACAATGAAGGTTGGCTGCAATAGATCTCCAACAGTCTGACTCTCTCCCTGACTGTACATTTTGTCAGGTTGATGTTTGTCCATCTTTTGATGTTATCATTCCACTTGTATCATTGTCTACCTCTTGCTCACTTGCCCTCAACCTTTCCCTTCATATGTTTTTTATAAGAGTATCATGTCTTTTAATGTGGCCGAAATATTTCACTTGCCTACTTTTTATTTCTTTCATCAACTCTCTTCATTCCCAGTTTTTCTAGAGCCTCTGTATTTGATTGTTTTTGTTTCCATGAAATACAACATATTCATCTGAATATCCACATCTCCAGTGCCTCTTTTCGACTTTCTAATTGCTTGTTCAATGTCCAGGTTTCCACTCCATACATTATCTAAATTCATGTTCTTTGCTTCAGCAATCAGCTTGTATAATAATAATAACTAAAGAAAACATTGTAAAATCGTTTGATGCAAGGGGTCCTGGCAAACAAGTAAGGTCAAGGACGCTCTTAAAGCCCATTCGGCATTTGGTGCTGACCCATAATTGTAAAGACCAATCAGCATTCAGTGGATGATGTGGTCTGTAAAAAGCTGACCGTCTTTACTTTCTCAGATAATTCCTGGTACCAATTTTAGACTGGGTTGACCTGGAAGCCTAGGCCAATTAAAAGATTGTAATCTGCCCCATGTATGGATTGAACCCATGACCCCCTGGAAGGTTAAACAGGTCAACAAATGCCTGAAGAAGTCAGATGTGTCGGCCGAAAGGTGCAAATATCGCAGCTATGCTGTAAACAAGCACAACGCAATTACATCAAAATAGAACATTCCGGAATGAACATAGAAGAAGAACTCATGACCCCTGGGCCACAGGCGAGCTTGTAACTTTTGCGTTACCATGGCTCCTTCAAGCTGTCCTTATTATTTATTATTATTTTTCACCAAGCCATTTCTTGCCTGGGGTCTGTGATCTGATAGTGCCATCACATTTCGTAGTCCTGTACACATGGAGGAATATGTGACCAGTCTTTCCCTCACTTAATGAGACGCGGGCATCGAACCCTCATCTGGATGAGGTGAAAAATTGGTTTAAGGCCACATCTAAAATCTGTTTCCTAGAAGGCGTCTACAAGCTAATGGACAGGTGGGCCAAGTGTGCTGTCAGGCAGGGAGAACTATGTTGAGAAATCACACACATAAAATGTCTGGTTCAGACCATTGTCAAAACGTTATTCATAAAATTCCTGTTACTTAATGAGTTCCCCTCATAGATCCTTGATTTCCATCAGTCTGTTTCCATGTCTCCTGATGGCAATAGTTTAAATGGCAATAAAACAACAAAATATAGACTGGAAAAAAGATTGTATGATGGTGAGAGACAGAAAATACTGGAGATCAATCTCAGATGACCTGTTATGTGGTGCAACTGTTCTGATCAGAATAACTATCTCTCAACAATTACAATCTGAATTAGCAAGACACATTGATGTACACTTTACATACCACCAAAAGAAAAGAATGATCAAATTCGTCAGAAAGCCACCAAGACGTCTACCACCTTATGGACAGACCAGAACAAGTCATTATTCTGCACCTCAGAACAGGACTCGATAGATTACACAACCACATGTATACAAAATTAAAGATTGGCGAATCAGCCATGTATACATGTGGATTGGCGCCGCAGACAGCAGATCACATACTCCAAGACTGCCCAAAATATTACATATATAGGCAAACCTTCTGGCCTAGAGACACAACAGTGGATGATAAACTATATGGACCGCTGAGTGAACTAAACAAGACAGTGACGTTCATACAAGAGACAACATTGCAGTTATAGTTAATATGCATGAAAATGAAAAAAAAAGAATAAAAAGAAAACATGACATTTGTTGTTATATTGAAAGTTGCTTAAAAATATAGTATTGCATTTCGGCTACATATTGCTATCAGCAAGGCATGACAAGAAGAAAGGGAATGCTTTATACAACTATACTTATTTTATACAGGGGTTTTTAATAATTATAACCACGACAAAATGAAACAAAACATTAGTAGAAGTTAAGACATGGACAACTCTTAACAACTCCTGAATATATTCACCTCAAATATCAATCTCTCCATCTTAAAAGTTTAAAAATAGTGATTGTAAAAAATATCTCCTTTCTCCTTCGTACTCAGACCTCCATGTTAATGTCTCTAATAAAAAGCAACAGTCAGTTTCAAGTTCATGACATTCCTGTACAGTTTTTGGTGGAAGGAAGCTGGCTGATTGCATATTTAAGTTCGCTTATTACTGTAAATTAGGCCATGCTATAGCAGGTGACTGAGCATCATGTGATGATTGCCACACACACAATGATCCAATGAACCTACCTTGAACTTGTGATACAAGGTGATGTTTCAATGTGTTATGTCCTGTTCACCTGACCTTGCCTTGAAAGTTGATAATAAGCATCACTTTTCATGTGGTTTGTCCAATATGAAGCTTTAATTTAAAAAATGTGTTGCTGTATAATATGTTGTTCTTGGATCATTTTGTTATAGACTACTACCCAGCTTTACAACTTAATCTACTTCCTCGGTGTTGGCAGGCTGCAGTTGGCTGGTATCAATTGAATTCTGCATTTGTTGAAATGTTGGTCAAGTTTTCAAGGGAGAGAATCATAACATTTTTCATTTGTCTCTAGTTTTTTGCAGAACAGTTATTATTGACAGAGCAGAAGTAAACATCTGTCTCATAGATACAATTTAAAAACCAAAAGTTAACACAAATTACTTACTTATATAGCCAGTGGGAGGTGGGTGGGCTGTGGCAATGACTGATCCTAAAAACAAAAATATACACTTTAAACAGGGAAGCCATAAACAAAATAATTAATTGTATATTATTTTATTTTAAAAATTAGATCAAAATATATTTCAGTGCAAAATGTGTTGCATTAAAAAAGATAAACATAGACTGTTGCAAGAGAATGTTCATAAAAAAAATAGGATACAGGCTGGATGTTAGAATCTTTCACTGATATAACACAGGTGTGTGTCTAACATGAACAGGTAAACAAAAACGATAGATCAGAATCTTGAAAAGGAGGTTAAATGGTTGAATTGATAAGAGTGCTATTTCTTAAACACCCAGTGTGCTGATGCTAAGCTAGGGGGTTCAGCCCTTACACCAGTCAGTAGGACTAAATTGTTGACTTCTCATCCTTGACTTGGGGATGTAAATTACAAGTACCTCTGAAGTCATAGTGGGTCCGCCTGATGGTGAAGGACACTGGTAATAGATATCAGCATACAGACACCAGTGATGGTTCAATGTGTTGTAAAGACAGTTTTATTTGGGTTAATGCACTAACATCTTTGTTCCTGTTAACTTTAATATGCACACACTAAATTCTACACTTATAACAAATAAACACATCAGTTCAGTTTTCAAAACAGAAATAGTGTCTCTTAAGTTAGTACTTAAACATTTGCATGTACAAAGATGGTTTTAGAGTAAATATTTCTGTAGTAGAGAGAAACAAACACAAACCTCGAGGAATTTGGCAGATATAGCTGTAGGGCATGTAACAGTAATCATCATTCCAGGCATTCGGTCTAATGACCCAAGCAACACAGTCTTCTCTGAGAAGTCAGAGGAAACATGGCAGTTATTTTTAAAATATGTGTGATATGATGAGATATGATTTGCAGTCATTAAACAATATTTGTTACATGTTAAGACATGGTACTATTATCTTATTGTCTTTTTCCGCCGCATGCAGTCTCCCATAATGAGTCTCCAACACTCTCAACCACTGTAGTGTAGCTCCCTGTTAACTACACTGACGCACCCATCATGATCAGTGTAGCTCCCTATTGACTATACTAACGCACCCATCATGATCAGTGCAGCAGCCTATTGACTATACTAAAGCACCAACCATAATCAGTGTAGCAACGATTGACTATACTAAAGCATCCACCATAATCAGTGTAGCTCCCTATTAACTACACTAACACACCCACCATAATCAGTGTAGCTCCCTATTAACTACACTAACACACCTACCATAATCAGTGTAGCTCCCTATTAACTACACTAACGCACCTCCATAATCAGTGCAGCTCCCTATTAACTACACTAACACACCCACCATAATCAGCGTAGCTCCCTATTAACTACACTAACACACCTACCATAATCAGTTTAGCTCCATATTAACTACACTAACACACCTACCATAATCAGTTTAGCTCCCTATTAACTACACTAACACACCCACCATAATCAGTTTAGCTCCCTATTAACTACACTAACACACCCACCATAATCAGTTTAGCTCCTTATTAACTACACTAACACACCCACCATAATCAGTTTAGCTCCTTATTAACTACACTAACACACCCACCATAATCAGTTTAGCTCCCTATTAACTACACTAACACACCCACCATAATCAGTGTAGCTCCCTATTAACTACATTACTGCACCCACCATAATCAGTGTAGCTCCCTATTGACTACACTAACACACCCACCATAATCAGTGTAGCTCCCTATTAACTACACTAACACACCCACCATAATCAGTGTAGCTCCCTATTAACTACACTAACACACCCACCATAATCAGTTTAGCTCCTTATTAACTACACTAACGCACCTCCATAATCAGTGTAGCTCCCTATTAACTACACTAACAAACCCACCATAATCAGTGTAGCTCCCTATTAACTACACTAACACACCCACCATAATCAGTTTAGCTCCTTATTAACTACACTAACACACCCACCATAATCAGTGTAGCTCCCTATTAACTACACTAACACACCCACCATAATCAGTTTAGCTCCTTATTAACTACACTAACACACCCACCATAATCAGTGTAGCTCCCTATTAACTACACTAACACACCCACCATAATCAGTGTAGCTCCCTATTAACTACACTAACACACCCACCATAATCAGTGTAGTGCCCTAAAAACTACACTAACCCACCATACCAGAATGACAAATGCTATAAATATCTCTTTTATGGGTTGTTAGTTGCATATCCTTTACAGGACAGGGCAGCCAGCCTCAGCATTTTTTGGCTACTTGTGATTTCTTGGCAAGTTGCCTTTCAGTAGGTTGCCATTGCTTTCTGAACAACTGGCACTTATACCTTTGTATGGGAAACCAACACAAAGCAGTCTTCTTTCCAATTGCCCGCAGCTGTGCTTCGAATGTGGTATGTGATAATGCAAATTGCATCTGTAACCCCTTCACCCAGAGTAAAATTAAGTTTGAAATGCAAACTATTCTGCCGGCTCTTTTTTTATTTCCAACAGCTGAAGAATTTTTAATGTGTGCATCGTGCAGACTGGTCCACAGAGTTGTTCGCTCCTGTCTGAGAAGGTACATTTTATTTTTGTCCTAGGCTATTGTTAGCATATGTAAGACAGTCTAGTACCAAAATAATTACCTGTTCAGATTGTTGTTAGGTTCATTTGCTGCCCATTTTGAATACAGGAACGGAGAGTTGTCTGCCCAGACATATCCTTCACATAAGAGAAATACATAGAAATATTCAGAAACAGGCGAAAGTCAGAACAATAATTTAAAATACCCTGTAATTCTCTATAAGTATTTCTTTCATTTCTTTTTCTATCCTGGGTTGTGGATGCAAGTTGTGGCCAGCGGTGGATCAAAACTAAACAAGTTACAGTTTATGATCTTACATTCTTAACAATCACCAATGATGTCAACAAATACTCATTTTTTAAAATGGTTGTACAATGTTTTTTTTTCTTTTGCACTCAATGTCTTTGTGCTTGTGTTTATACCAACAACATCCTGTTCAATCCTTTTGGGTTATAACTAGAATACACGGTGTCTATTAATCATTTCGGATAATGAATTATTATGTTCATTTATTATGTCTTTCAGTGCTTGTGATATTTGTGTTATGCTCCACATCTTTATCATAGTGATAGTGAATATACATGCACTGTCTCTACTATATTATTATTTGTAATGAAGATAAAAAAAACAATCAAAAGATTCATGTTTTTTTCAGTGTGTTCATTCAACTAAAAACTTAACAATTAACTCATTGATTATGTGGTTGTTTCGGGATTTGAAATTTAAATATTGAGCACAACCCACTACTGGCAACGCCGCTCGCATTCCGGTATGAACCTAAGGCCTATCCACGTCAATATGGAAGCACTATACTCGAGTTTCGCCCTCATTTGAGCTCGTCAGTAGTAATCTTGAGCATAGCCTACGATGGGTAGCGTTGCGGTGTTCTGTTGTGATAGTTTGGTGTGTCCAGTGTGTGCCGCGTGGTTACACACCCGCTTCACATGCGTGATCCGGGACTGTTTCCGGATCCGGTCAGGGATATGCACTACTGACGAGCTCAAATGAGGGCGAAACTCGAGTATAGTGCTTCCATATTGACGTGGATAGGCCTTAGGTTCATACCGGAATGCGATCGGCGTTGCCAGTAGTGGGTTGTGCTCAATATTTAAATTAACTCATTAACTGCCATGGGATGATTAATTGTCTTAAGTGACTTCGCATATGCGCCATGGGTTAACATATCGCTGAAATGTTGTCAATGCAATATAATATAGCATGCATGCTACCATATTAACAACTTTCAACTGTGTCACACCCCTACTTCCATTTTCTGTTGTCCATTTTTGTTTGGTCCAAACTTAATTTTTATTTGGCACTGAATTTGTTAAAGGATGTATATGTTTTCACTGTTAATAAGAATGAGGAAAAGAGTGTTAAATTCCTGTACAGAACCTGCATTATTGTATGCATGTGAAACATGGTCAATAAGAATGAGGACAAGAATGTTACATTCCTATACAGAACCTACATTATTGTATGCATGTGAAACATGGTCAATAAGAATGAGGACAAGAGTGTTAAATTCCTATACAGAACCTACATTATTGTATGCATGTGAAACATGGTCAATAAGAATTAGGAAAAGTGTTAAATTCCTATACAGAACCTACATTATTGTATGCATGTGAAACATGGTCAATAAGAATGAGGAAAAGTGTTAAATTCCTATATAGAACCTACATTATTGTATGCATGTGAAACATGGTCAATAAGAATTAGGAAAAGTGTTAAATTCCTATACAGAACCTACATTATTGTATGCATGTGAAACATGGTCAATAAGAATTAGGAAAAGTGTTAAATTCCTATACAGAACCTACATTATTGTATGCATGTGAAACATGGCCAATAAGAATGAGGAAAAGTGTTAAATTCCTATATAGAACCTACATTATTGTATGCATGTGAAACATGGTCAATAAGAATGAGGACAAGAGTGTTAAATTCCTATTCAGAACCTACATTGTTGTATGCATGGTCAATAAGAATGAGGAAAAGTGTTAAATTCCTATACAGAACCTACATTATTGTATGCATGTGAAATATGGTCAATAAGAATGAGGAAAAGTGTTAAATTCCTATACAGAACCTACATTATTGTATGCATGTGAAACATGATCAATAAGAATGAGGACAAGAGTGTTAAATTCCTATACAGAACCTACATTATTGTATGCACGTGAAACATAGTTAATAAGCAAACACTGAGAAATAGCCGATGGCAGTGGAAATCTGGATTCTGAAGGGGCATGGACGGACAAAAAAAAGGACGAGGCAATCCTTCAAGAAGCAAATAAAAACCATGAATTGATCAGAGAAATTATAATTAGACAGTCAACATTTATTTTAGCACACTGTGAGGAGAAATGAACTTGAAAACGTAGTGACAACTGGCAAAATTAATGGGGAAAAGAGTAAGAGGAAGGCAAAGAGATAAATACTTCAATGGCTTGATCACACGGCATAAACAGGACAAAAACGCAGACCTCATCCAACACTGTTGATCATGTGAGATGGCAAACCATGGACGTCCATGTTTTTTGAAATGGCACATGATGATTATATGTTTTCACATTTCATGTGGCCTATTTATAAAGTTTTATAACACGAGGCTTCGAAGTTTTATTTATAGTTTAGCATCTCGTTGTGTCTAAATCTGGCCACCACTTGTGGTCTTGTTCTGTTTCAACAGAATTATAAAAACACTGTCTTGATTTGCCAAACTTGATATGCATGTGGAGGAGTGACTGGCAGAGTGGCTAGAACGGCGGACTACTTCGGGAGGACACGGGTTCGATCTCTCGGTAGGTGTGGGATTTTTTTGTTGGGGACAAAAAGAAAATCCAAACCTGCACAGTTCGCGGCGACTGCACTAGCCAGGCGGCCATAATTCCTCAAAGACCCCTCTGCCATACACCGCAAGGTACTATATTGGCAGTAAATGATAGTTTTTTGACAGATTTGCATGTTGGAGACCTGGGAAAGAATGACATTTTGGATGCACCCTATCAGGGCAGAATGAGAGGGTGGCCAATGTGACAGGAAGATTTAAAGACTATCAAAGATATTAGAGGCACTTCCCAAAGAATATGCATATATTCCAAATGAATGTTCTGATGTAGTTGCTTTGGTTTCTTCTTCCTCTGCTGCTGCCTTTCATCTCTCACTAAAGCAAAGTCCTTCAATTAACTGACATTGTGCCCTTTGTAAACGTGTTCATATTAAGTTGTATTGTGCAGTGAAAGGTTTCTACAGGATGAATTAGCCAGTCTCAAGCCAAACTGTCTTAGTTGTTTCTGATGACATGCATGGTAGGTTGGTGTTATCACTCTTTGCTTCCCTTTATGAGCCTCGGTAACACACGGGCATGCTTTGGTTTATGTGCTTTAAAAACCCCTGGCTAGATGGTAATTATAATGAGTACGATATATATTGACACTGTCCTGGTAAAATTTCAACAGAAGGAAATAAAAAGATACTCACAAAAGACCATGTGTAGAGCTGTACACATATTGGGATTCTTGCTGATGCTTCAGAATTCATGGACTGAGATGAGATTTCCCTTTTCTTCTTCTTTTTCTTAATTCATCTGATATTTTGGTTTTTTTTAACATAATTACATTGTGCCTATTTATTGCAGAGCTGCAATATTTACATTTCAGCTGACACATCAGCACTGCTTTGGGCCACAACACCAATTGTGCATAAAATAGTGCTCACTGAAAAGCATGTAGCATAGGGCAAGTGAATGCTAAGGAGCTGAAAACTCTGAAGGGTAATCATTTGGGATTGAATGAAAATCACCTCAAGGATCGAGAGCCAAAAACAGGCCATTGTGAAATAAATCATCTGGTCATTGTATTACTGTGTAAAATGATATCGTTAAATTATGTTATAAGTGTTTTAAATAATGTGTAATACTCTGAAATATGACCTGTACAGTATATAACAATCTCTCAATAACAGGAGCAAGAAAACATTATCTTATGAGAAACCACTGTTATATGTTATGCCAAGCCTTCTTAGAAGTGTTGTGTAGATAATAAGTTAGTGATAGTGTCACAGAGTCAGTCCTTATAGAGTGCTTCAAAGCAGGCTGCAAGCTAGGAGCTAATGTAAACAGCTCACATATTGAAGATACTATCTATAAGGAGGGTGACATAAGCCTGGGTCATTGACAGTGAGTTGAGTGACCGGGCATGAGAAAGAATGGAGATGAAAGTGGGAGACAGTAAAGTGACTGACCTGGCTATGAGAAAACAGCCAGTCCTGAGAAATAAAATAGTGAGGGTAGAGGAAAAACCCCTAGGGTGGATGGGGCGAGAGATAGTGTATTTTTGTGTGTGAAGTCAAGGGACTTCAGGGGAGTTGAGTTTTAGATACCGAAGGAGTCGGTAGTCCACGGAGAACGGTGTTGTGTGATTCTCCGAGCTGTGAAGGCAGTCCTAAAACCCAGAGTGGGTTACATAGTAGAGCAGAGGCTCCGACCCAGTGGGTGGGTCGTATTGTGGGAGATCCAGCCGTGGATAGTAGCTGGACTAAATGTCTTGTGAATTTGAGATTCAGCAGGCCGTGAGAAGACAGTGATGTGTGCTGGTTAAATTGTGAGGAGGATATTTATATTCTATGGATTACATTATTTCTGGATGTATAAACATGTTCCGTCTGTCCGTCTTATTTCTGGAATAAATGATTATGTGCGCCAACTCAATCTTGTTTCATGACTGGTGAAGGTGCACTTCTGGGGTGAGTTGGATTAAGAGACAGTTAGATAGCTCAATTGACACACCATGAAGCATCGTTACCTAGACAACGACCATCACACGACAATATCACGCAAAGATCATCAAGAACATTGAACTTATCATCAAGAACGACGTGTGACATCTGAGAGCTCATCCGATCAAGAAACCCATTGCATTATAGACATTGGTGTCATTCTGAGATATTTGTGGGCTCTTCGCTGAGAGAGGAGTTAGTATCTGTGACTTCGTTCCATCAATTTAGACAGTACTGCGTCAAGAGATTAACAGCAACTCTTTTGTGCGTGTGTGTCAAGGACAGAGTTCACGAGAAACCAGGTAAAATGGATACCAGGCAGTAATACTAAAGATAGCAGACAGTTCGCGAGAAGGTCACACTACAGGTAAATTAACGGCGGTCAGCACACGTAAACAGACGAGGCGGGGCGCCAGGAGAATTAACGCAGCACAAATCAACCGGGAGAGTCGATTACAGTGACGGGGAGTCACTAGTCACAAGCAGCGCGCGTTAAGAAGACACGGCACAGATCAACTGAGAGAGGGGACTACTGTGACGGGGTTAGTCACTAAGTCACAAACAGCGCATTGGTGAATACGCGGCACAAAAGTCTGCGTGGCGAGATGGGCTGGATATCTGCTGTCGGTGATAAAGACAGGGTTCAAAATTCAAAGATACTGACAGGTGTGTGTGTGTGTGCTAAGGCAATGCACTGTGTTGTCGCAAGTTGACTGGTCAAGATTTGTCGACGCAGTTAATAGGACGGGTGGAAACAAGAACCCTACCGCCAGAGTAGTGGAAAGGGTGATTTTCCACGAAGTTAAAAAGAGCAGCCGTGTCGGGGCTGAGAGGTTGGGTGGAAAGTGTTTTTTGTATGACAGAAAAGTGTCCGGTCATTTTACAGACAGTCAGTGTGGATTATTGTGACAAAGAAGACTGAGGTACTGACTTGAGGTGTCCGGCAAGGTCAAGGTTGGGGACAGTGGAAAGTTACTGAGATTTTCCAGAGAACTGGATAAACAACTTGTTTATGAACGAAAACCAGACTTTATGTTTCGTCTTTGTTCAAGCCCTTTGTCATCATTATTCTGTTATGAGCAAACATTTTTAACAGTGGCGTCATCGCAACCATGGTCGTATTTCTTTGCCAATAAGGATTTATATATAAAAATTTAAAGCGCTGGATATTTGGTGGCATTATTTTTTGTTGTTGTTGCTGAACTTTGCCGTTAAACGTGAGTCTATAACATAAATGATACAGCGAAGCGCCATCTCCACAACGATAGTATAAAGACGTTTGGATTATTACTGTGGTGTCACCACGTCCAGAGAAAGTACAATAACGTGACGGACTGTGTCGAGACAGAACATTTTGGATAATCAATCATCATCTTCAATGCGACAGTTGGAACTTATGCTCACCACGCGAATTCAGTAACCACTCAACAAATCAATCAGTCGCTTTGAAATCTAGCGGTGTAGACATTTCGGAAAAGTTAACACAGATATTTCCAGCGGATTGCGAATAACGATTAAAACGAACAAAAACTTTTGTGACTGATTAATAAGAACTTTTGGCGACGTATTAATAAGTACATATTTGTCGGCCAACCATCTCAACATTTTTGTTTGCTCTCCTCGTTAACTGTCGTTATCGTTTGTGGACTTATATATATGAATATGTTTTACATGTAGTTGTTGATAGGCACTTTTTGCGATCTCTATCTACATCAGGATAGGCCTTGCAAAACGTGGATATTTCTAGTTCTTACGATATTTTTGTATGGAAAACGTTAATGAGTTAACGTGTCGTGCAGTGGCATTGGAGTCCTAACTAATATCTACAGACGCGTTGTCTGACGTCAGATCTGTGTATATTTTAAGTATATATTCTTTTTCTTTCTCTCTTTCTTTTCGTTATATTTACATATGATATTTGTTGTGGTCGGATATATGTTATTATTGTGATCTTTCGTCATGTCTTCTGTCTAGTGGTCTTTGTCAGTTTATATTGATATATAACGCGCACTGTGGGTGTCCCTACACAAGCTTGTGGTTGTTACTGTAGGTTTATTTCTTTGTGATCACCGTCTCCGTGTACTTGGCTTGTGAGTCTAAGCGTTTTATAGAAAACACTTAGTGTTATCATCCATTTCGTTTGTATATGTATTTATATGTATGTTTAACAATATTTCCAGAAATGTTATACAACTATTTGTTATAGATATATGCGAGGGAGCATAGGTGATATTTCCCCTCACTACCTAGTGCTTATAGAGTGACTGGGTGAGTACAGAGTGATATTTTAGCACTACGAATTTACGTACACAGGGAGTGCTGGTGTACTTAGGGAAGTGACACAAAGACTAACAGCAGAGTCTGTACATTTATAGTTGGCTGATCAGACAGCAACGTGTCCACAAGTACAAGATGCCTACTTTAATGGAATATATTGAAGCAGGTGAACGAATAGGCCTGAAAGGTAAAGAGTTACAGGAGTATGCAGAAGCAAAAGAACAAAAACAGACGGAAAGAGAGGAGAGGCATAATGAACGCGAGGCAAAGCGTCTACAGGAAGAGAAAGAGACACAGGTAAAACTAGCTGAAATGGAAAACAAACGCCTACAGGAAGTAAAACTAGCTGAAATGGAAAACAAACGCCTACAGGAAGTAAAACTAGCTGAAATAGAAAACAAGCGTCTACAGGAAGAGAGAGACACAAATGGAACTTGAAAAGTTAAAACACACAAATGCGGTGGAAATTGAGAAAGAGAAGATTAAGATGGAAGCTGAAATTGCTCTCACAAAATTAGAACTATCTTCGAAAGGAGGAAAGCAGAAGACCTTCGCAGTCGTCACAGAGACTAAAACTGCCATATTTTACAGACCGGGACCAACTTGAAAATTATTTGTCCAGGTTCGAAGCATCAGCCAAAGCGTTAGGTATTCCAGAAGCAGAGTATGCGATGCAATTTGGCGAGTTTCTTACGGGTAAGGCACTAGACACCATGTTCAATTTACCTGTAGAAGAAAGAAACAACTACACTATCTTACGTCAACGTTTGCTGACAAAGTTCCAACTAACTGAACATGGATATAGAACAAAGTTTAGACAGTTAGTGCCAGAGACAAATCAAGATTTCACAGACTTTGTTAACACAGTAAAGAACACATTTAACAAATGGATGGAGCTCGCAGAAGTAGGGAAAGATTTTAATAAATTAGTAGATTTAGTGTTAAGAGACAAAGTATTAGCTTCATGTAATACCAACTTAGTAGCTTTCTTTGAGGAACGTAAGCCAAAGGACATAGACACAATGTCTCAGTTAGGGCAAAACTACATGACTGCACATCCTAACGTATCTATTGGGAAACTAATGAGTGAGGAAATAGTCTGTGCAGCGTACACTAAACAGGACCAGAATCCAGTCATAAGACCAAGGGCGAAAAGTGTGGATTCAGCACAGAAAGGTGAACAACAAGAGTCTCAAGATAATGGTTTCCGTGGCAACCATTTTGGTAGAGCAGGATGGTACCCATACAAAAGGGGGAATTTCCAGAGACGTCCAAATAGTTATGCCGGATGCTGGAATTGTGGGAGCTGGAGACACAAAATGGCAGAGTGTGATGCACAACCATCAGATGGACCAACGAACAACAGTAAAAGGGAGATCACTTGTTTCAAATGTGGAAGGAAGGGGCATGTCAGCCATCAATGTAGGATGAGAGAAACAGAGCACTCAAATGCAGCGCAAGTAATTGAGACGCTGAACAATGAAGATTGTAGTGGGTGCAAACCTCTTTTTGAAAAAGACAGTCAGCCAGTCCTAATATGTGGTCATACAGTGAAAGCAGGATCAGCAGTGCATGAAGGAGGAAGTCTGAAGCTGCATCAGGGATTCGTCAATGATAGACCAGCGTTAACAATTAGGGATTCCGGATGTACGTCTATCGGAGTGAGGAAAAGTTTAATAGATCCCTCGGATTATACAGGGAAAAAGATTAGATGCATAACATTCAACGGCACAGTAGAGTTCTACCCATTAGCCATAATAACAGTAAAAACACCATATATCACTGGAAGAGTGACAGCGTGTGTTTTGGACTCACCAGTGGCTGATTTGATCATAGGAAATGTTATAGGAGTTAAAGATTGTACAGAAGAGGAAGTAGTTTATTGGGACCAAAAATATAGTGTAAGCAGTAATGAGGTAGTTACCACAAGAGAACCTAAATTAGAGAGTATAGCTGAGGTAGAAGAGGCACTTGAAGTAGACACAGGAACTCAGGACAAGGATAGTACAGCTGAGCAGATGAGAATGGATCCCAAATATAGTGCTAGTGGCTCCCAGAGACAAGATACTACTCTGAACAAATGTTCCCAAGGGTGTAGGAGAGTAGAACATAGGCAGTCAAAGAAAGGTAGATGGTGCTTCGAGAGGAAGAACAATGTTCTCACTCGCCGCTTTTCAGATAGTGGAACTGCACGTGGGCAAGGAGCAGTACCTTTAGCACACTAGAGACCGATATACTAGAACAGCTCAGGATAGTGCATGTGCAGGGCACATAGGCATAAGGCGTATGCAGCAGAAAGCAAGGTGCCAGGTATATGGGCCAAGATTGAATAAAGAGTTCAGACTAAACAGAGACTCAAGTGTAACGGTGCAATATGCAGATAGGAAAGTTGAGTCAGGTCAAAAGAGTGTTCGCGACATTACTGACCCAGGGCTAGGGATAGCAAACAGATGTTGTAATTGTAGAGGTACCATGAGTCATGGGTACATGAAAGGTAGACACAGCATCGACAGGAATCAGAGGAGGGTTAATGCAAGAACAGAACCACCTGATATAGGGTCGGTACACAAATAGTATTGTGTGGTCGTGAAGTAGTAAGAGACCTGTGGGTACATAAGTATAATGCTTTCCTATGATGTATTATTATTATGTGATGTATTAGTTCATGCATTGGTACACAAGATAGAAAGTTGTTGTATTTATGTGTGGGGAATATGGGAGTGTACTATGAGCATTTGATGTATTATTTAGGGTGGTAGCTAGAAGTGAGGTGGAGCCATACTTAGGGCTACCCAGGCAATATGTCTGGGTCACATATTTAGTAAGTGTTAGTCTCCCAATATTTGAAAACGAAGTTTTCTTTTAAGAGGGGGGTGATGACATAAGCCTGGGTCATTGACAGTGAGTTGAGTGACCGGGCATGAGAAAGAATGGAGATGAAAGTGGGAGACAGTAAAGTGACTGACCTGGCTATGAGAAAACAGCCAGTCCTGAGAAATAAAATAGTGAGGGTAGAGAAAAACCCCTAGGGTGGATGGGGCGAGAGATAGGGTATTTGTGTGTTGAAGTCTAGGGACTTCAGGGGAGTTGAGTTTTAGATACCGAAGGAGTCGGTAGTCCACGGAGAACGGTGTTGTGTGATTCTCCGAGCTGTGAAGGCAGGCCTAAAACCCAGAGTGGGTTGCATAGTTGAGCAGTGGCTCCGACCCAAGGTGTGGGTTGTATTGTGGGAGATCCAGCCGTGGATAGTAGCTGGACTAAATGTCTTGTGAATTTGAGATTCAGCAGGCCGTGAGAAGCTAGTGATGTGTGCTGGTTAAATTGTGAGGAGGATATTTATATTCTATGGATTACATTATTTCTGGATGTATAAACATGTTCCGTCTGTCCGTCTTATTTCTGGAATAAATGATTATGTGCGCCAACTCAATCTTGTTTCATGACTGGTGAAGGTGCACTTCTGGGGTGAGTTGGATTAAGAGACAGTTAGATAGCTCAATTGACACACCATGAACATCGTTACCTAGACAACGACCATCACACGACAATATCACGCAAAGATCATCAAGAACATTGAACTTATCATCAAGAACGACGTGTGACAGAGGGAAACCCCTACTGTATCAGCAATGTCAACGATACTAATTATTCAGAAGGTATTATCAAAGAAATTCAAAGAAGAGCCCTCTTCCACCAAATATGAAAGAGACGAGATATAATTATCATAACAATTCTCCACCAATTCAATATAACTAACAAGTCAAGTATTGCTTAGAAAACGTCCTGTTCGACCCCTGACATTATCATAGTAAAATTACAAACACTGTAGATTTGCTGAATCATTTTAGGAATGGTAATATACGCATGATGTTTTATCATAAGAAGGGGATGACGAGTGCTGAGCTGACACCGATTGAATATTGAATATAATTAAGGAGCTCGACAAAAGGCAAGACGCATTGATACACATGAACATTTGAGCAAAGCCTTTATCAATGAACATGTTTTTTTTTTTTTATTATTTTGTTCACCAATAAAGACTTTGGTTGAAACATTTGCTTATATCCTTGGGTGTCTTCCCTTTTGTTGAGCTCCTTAGTAATATTCTGTGTTCATTTACTTTTCATAATGTTTCCTTTGAATGTTTTTAATATACTCACCCCCTTCAGTATCTCTGTCATTCAAGCCAATCCATACGGTGCCTACTGTTGTAAAAGAACTGGGAATATAATAAACAGCAGACATCAGCAAAATTATATCTCCAAAACAATGTTTTCCCATAGTTGAATTTGAACATTAAAGACACAAATAATAAATTGTACAATTTATTGCCTGGCAAAGATGGCAGAAGCTATGGCTATTCATGCAGAAAAGCCAACTTCGCGATAACAAAAAAAACATCACAGTCAATTAAAATTACTGTGTTAAACAATTCAAATTACTGTGTGAATATGTGTTTTATATTTCAGCTTGAAGTATTTATCTTTTTGCTTTAGTTAATGTTGTGTGAATTCTGCAGATTGCCCCTAACGAGATTCAGCGAAAAATGCCAGGCAATAAATTATGCAAACTTTGAGCCATGAACAGGGGTTGCACCTATTAGAAGGAGGTTAGAGTCGAGACTTTCCTGCCAACCCAGTACCAAAGTACCACCTTGATGAGTACTGTACTGCAGAGTTGTCCTTCCCCTAGCCAAGCTCAAAAATCAGCAGGGTGTGCAATACAGGTACTGGGGCTTCACATCTGTGGAGAGGCATGTTAGGATGTAACCAAAACAGGTACTGGGGCTTCACATCTGTGGAGAGGCATGTTAGGATGTAACCAAAACAGGTACTGGGGCTTCACATCTGTGGAGAGGCATGTTAGGATGTAACCAAAACAGGTACTGGGGCTTCACATCTGTGGAGAGGCATGTTAGGATGTAACCAATACAGGTACTGGGGCTTCACATCTGTGGAGAGGCATGTTAGGATGTAACCAATACAGGTACTGGGGCTTCACATCTGTGGAGAGGCATGTTAGGATGTAACCAATACAGGTACTGGGGCTTCACATCTGTGGTGAGGCATGTTAGGATGTAACCAATACAGGTACTGGGGCTTCACATCTGAGGAGAGGTATGTTAGGATGTAACCAATACAGGTACTGGGGCTTCACATCTGTGGAGAGGCATGTTAGGATGTAACCAATAAAGGTACTGGGGCTTCACATCTGAGGAGAGGTATGTTAGGATGTAACCAAAACAGGTACTGGGGCTTCACATCTGTGGAGAGGCATGTTAGGATGTAACCAAAACAGGTACTGGGGCTTCACATCTGTGGAGAGGCATGTTAGGATGTAACCAATACAGGTACTGGGGATTCACATCTGTGGTGAGGCATGTTAGGATGTAACCAATACAGGTACTGGGGCTTCACATCTGTGGAGAGGCATGTTAGGATGTAACCGAAACAGGTACTGGGGTTTCACATCTGTGGAGAGGCATGTTAGGATGTAACCAAAACAGGTACTGGGGCTTCACATCTGCAGAGAGGCATGTTAGGATGTAACCAAAACATGTACAGGGGCTTCACATCTGCGGAGAGGCATGTTAGGATGTAACCAATACAGGTACTGGGGATTCACATCTGTGGAGAGGCATGTTAGGATGTAACCAAAACAGGTACTGGGGCTTCACATCTGAGGAGAGGTATGTTAGGATGTAACCAATACAGGTACTGGGGATTCACATCTGTGGTGAGGCATGTTAGGATGTAACCAAAACAGGTACTGGGGCTTCACATCTGTGGAGAGGCATGTTAGGATGTAACCAAAACAGGTACTGGGGCTTCACATCTGTGGAGAGGCATGTTAGGATGTAACCAAAACAGGTACTAGTACTGGGGCTTCACATCTGTGGAGAGGCATGTTAGGATGTAACCAAAACAGGTACTAGTACTGGGGCTTCACATCTGTGGAGAGGCATGTTAGGATGTAACCGAAACAGGTACTGGGGTTTCACATCTGTGGAGAGGCATGTTAGGATGTAACCAAAACAGGTACTGGGGCTTCACATCTGTGGAGAGGCATGTTAGGATGTAACCAAAACAGGTACTGGGGCTTCACATCTGAGGAGAGGTATGTTAGGATGTAACCAATACAGGTACTGGGGCTTCACATCTGTGGTGAGGCATGTTAGGATGTAACCAAAACAGGTACTGGGGCTTCACATCTGAGGAGAGGTATGTTAGGATGTAACCAATACAGGTACAGGGGCTTCACATCTGCGGAGAGGCATGTTAGGATGTAACCAAAACAGGTACAGGGGCTTCACATCTGCAGAGAGGCATGTTAGGATGTAACCAAAACATGTACAGGGGCTTCACATCTGCGGAGAGGCATGTTAGGATGTAACCAAAACATGTACAGGGGCTTCACATCTGCGGAGAGGCATGTTAGGATGTAACCAAAACATGTACAGGGGCTTCACATCTGCAGAGAGGCATGTTAGGATGTAACCAAAACATGTACAGGGGCTTCACATCTGCAGAGAGGCATGTTAGGATGTAACCAAAACATGTACAGGGGCTTCACATCTGCGGAGACGCATGTTAGGATGTAACCAAAACAGGTACAGGGGCTTCACATCTGTGGAAAGGCATGTTAGGATGTAACCACAGCATGACTGAGCACAGTGTATATGATGAAGTGGCTAGGATTAGACACAGATTAATCATGTTTCCATATTTCCCCCTTGGGTTTAGGTTAGACCAAGATTAATCATGTTTCCATATTTCCCCCTTGGGTTTAGGTTAGACCTAGATTAATCAAGTTTCCAGATTTCCCCCTTGGGTTTAGGTTAGACCTAGATTAATCATGTTTCCATATTTCCCCCTTGAGTTTAGGTCTGTCCGTCCGTCCGTCTGTCTGTCCGTCCATCCATCTATTCATTCATTCATTCATTCATTAAGTAGCATGACCTCTGCAGAACCTCGCTCCCTTAACAACCGTCTGGAAAACTTCTCGATCACAAGCAAGATGTCCTGCATCTGATACACCCATCTGGAGATCATCTGCCACATCCTGCACCCATTTTCTCTTTAGTCTTTCTCTTCCTCTCTTCCCAGGCATATACCCCTCCTAACTATTACAGCAATTGCCCCTGATGTCTCAAAGCTCTTCCTAACTATTACAACAATGCGCCCCTGCTGTCTCAAAGCTCTTTCTAACTATTACAGATATTGCCCCTTCTTTCTCAAAGCTCTTCCTAACTATTACAGAAATTGCCCCTTCTGTCTCAAAGCTCTTCCTAACTATTACAGAAATTGCCCCTGCTGTCTCAAAGCTCTTCCTAACTATTACAGAAATTGCCCCTGCTGTCTCAAAGCTCTTCCTAACTATTACAGAAATTGCCCTGGTGTCTCAAAGCTCTTCCTAACTATTACAACAATGTGCCCCTGCTGTCTCAAAGCTCTTCCTAACTATTACAGAAATTGCCCCTGCTGTCTCAAAGCTCTTCCTAACTATTACAGCAATGTACCCCTGCTGTCTCAAAGCTCTTCCTAATTTGCTTATTCAGATTCTAAGATGCTGTACATGAACTCTTACCTTACAATATTCTGAAACAACCAATTTTGCATGTCACTGCTTGTGATCGAGACCAGAGACCCTCCAGTTGCTTGGTTAGCACAAGAACTCAGAGCACTTCTCCATACCAGCTGATTCTGTCCAGTGCCAAGCAGCTAGTGAAGTGAACAACATGTAGTAAACTCTGGACAAATACATGTAGTAAACTCTGGACAAAAACATGTAATAAACTCTGGACAAAGACAACAATAAGTGGTCATGTATAATCATAAAGAGTAGGTATTGTATGATATTGGTTTTGTTCCCTGTATAAATGTATCTACTGTGTTCGCCAGGAATGAGGCACTGGAACCTCTTGCCCCTGGGTAGATTGGGCCCATTAGTTATTACAGCGGCCAATCAAGGAGATGGAAAACTCTGTTTAAAAACCCCCAAGTTTAAGGTGCACCGACATGCCAAGAACTTAATGGCCATGGGTGAGCTAGTCATGAACATGGAACGTCTGGTATGCGGGCGGGACGGCGCCAGGCGTATGGACTCCTGAGGGACTTCCCCTGCCCCTTCCCTAGTAAGCAGGCAATGCTGGGGTGACTGGTTATTTCCTGCAATATACATACTCTGCTTATAGATTTAATTAAACACAGGAATCATCGCCGGAGCTACGGAGCACATGCTCTGTGCTTGATACATCTTTCAGAGGCTAGCGAAGAGACTGTGAGGAGGAGAAGGTGAGGAAATGGTGTGAGAAGAAGGCATAGAAATAAGAGGGCTGGCGCCAGGAGAACAAGACGAAAAGTGGAGAGACTGGGTTTCAACCATGTAAGAGTGGGATACTGGAACTGTCATAGTGCCAGGCAGAGAGGTCATGTATTGGAGAGGCTAATATATGATTTTGATGTTCTCATGCTCCAGGAGTTAAATACAGACAAATACCATTGCCCTGGGTATGCCAGTTAAATAAATCCCACTGGGCAGAAGAGACATGGGTAAGGTCTGCTGGTGAAGGAAGGAGCGAAGCATGTGGCACTTGACTTGAGCCAGTGGAATCACAGTGCAAGAGAGGTCCAGGGTATACAAAAGGAGATTGGTGGCTTAAGTTGGAACATCATAAATGTATATGCCACAGTGGACTCTTTTGTCAGAAAGGAACAATGGGACTGGCTTAAGGAATTGGAGGATTTACCAGGTGATAGGCTACTCATATGTGGAGACTTCAATGCAAGGAACAGAGATTGGGACAGTAGAGGAGAAAACTGACAGGGAATTGCCCTTGCGGATGCCATGGTGGACTCCAATGTGGTCTGCATAAATGATGGTAGGCCGACTAGAATAGCAATGAGGCCTGGCGATGCAGACACAGCTATTGACTTGGCACTTGTCTCCCAGTCATCAGTCCTTGATGTAAAGTGGAATGTTTTGAATGACCATGGGAGTGATCACATGCCATGCTCAGTCCTTATCTCTAAATCCAGGAAAGTTAAGGCTGAGAGAGCATGCAAGACCTTCCGGTATGACTGGACCGACAGCCTTCTTGAACACCTCAGACAGGGGGCATGAAACAGGACTGCTAAAACCCTTTTTTGCAGCCCCCATGGTGGACCCCGGAAGTAGACAATGCTTGGAAAGCAAAGAGAGCTGCAGTGAAGCAGCTAAGGAAATTGCGACAGACACCCCGAAGCTCACGAGAGGAAGTTGACACAGTGGAAAATGTCGAGAAAGACAAGGTGAAGGCTTTCAAGCTGTGCTGCAGAGGCCAAGAAGGCAAAATGGGAATGTTTCATGAAGGAGATTGGAGGTGATAAAACACTGCGAAAATTCTGGAAACTGCTCAGACAAATGCAAAGAAAAGATCGGCCTATGACAGTGGGAACAATTTATAGAGATGATGGTGTGCGCGTGACAACAGACAAAGAGAAAGGGGAGGCGTTTCTCCAGAGATTTTTAGAGCAGACCAATCATAATGATGCGGACACCAGAGATGCAGTTAGAGAGGAATTATCTGGCACCATGAAGAATATGCATTATGAAGACATCATACGGGTTGAAGATGTTAAACATATTTTGAAAAAGGCAAAAGACACGACACCAGGGCCCGATGGTGTTAAGTATGGCCACATGAAGGTCTTGAGCAATGAAGACTTGAAGGAGATGACCGACTGCTTTAACCAGAGCATTAGGACAGTATCAGTACCGCAGGATTGGGTACACAGCTATCTCATCCCTCTCCCAAAACCATTCAAGGATCATACAAAGCTTAGCGGCTTTAGGATCATCACCCTTCAAAATACATTTGGGAAGGTTTTAGAGAAGATAGTCCAGTGGTTCTCAACCTTTTTGGCCCATGCCCCCCCCCCCCCCCCCCCTTTACCATATGTTCAGACCGTCATTCTCCCCCTTTCGAATTTCATCCCTATAAATTCCCCCTCCCCCCCTTTTTTTTACATAGTATGCATAAAAATTGAAGCTAAATTTAGTAACACATACTAGAACAAGTCTAGACATCTACATAAAACGTGATTTGCGGGTCTACTTACGTTATAAAACAAATTTCATTAGGGCGAGAAGTACAGAACCTTAAATTTAGAGGGGAAAACACTATCAAGTAACTGGTTCTTGTATTAATGCGATCTTGAAATAATCTTAATTTCTCCCCTGGAAACCCTAAAATTCCCCCCTGGGGAGGAATTCCTCACCGGTTGAGAACCACTGAGATAGTCACTGTCAAGCTGCAAGAGTTTTTGGAAAGGGGGAAGCTTCTTCCAAGAGGCCTGAGGAGCTACAGGCCAGGAAAAGATATCTGGTCGAATACAGCCACTTTTGCCTTTGACGTTTATGAGGGGTTCCAGAGTAGACAGGAAATGATGGCGGAAGTGCTTGATCTCGAAGATGCGTACAATAGAGTTTGATATGATATTTTGATGACCGCACTGATGGAGAAGGGGGTCAATCCCTGGTTGGTGAACTGGATAGCAGCCGTCCTGCATTCTCGTCGGGTTGCTCTCCGTCTGGGTGCATGGACCTCAGAGCCACATATTTTAACTCCGGGACTGCCACAGGGATCTGCAATTTCACCAGTGCTCTTTAATGTGTATACGAGCAAGATTGCAAACCTAGAAGCACCAGGGGTTGGAAGGATACTAACATTTGCAGATGATATTCTTGCATATAGGCAGGGGAGAGATAGGGAGCAAACAGCCCAGGAGCTACAGGCGACAGTAGACAAAGTGATTGACTGGTGCACTGAAATGAGTGCTGTCATCCACCCGGAAAAGGCGGCTGTTTTGTGGTGCTCTCTGGACAACAGGATTGTGAGAGCTGATGTCCCAAGCCTCACGATAGATGGTAGAAGCGTCAACAGAGAGAACAAACTGAAGTATCTGGGAATCACATTTGACAGGAGTCTGTCCTTCAAGGACCATGTGGAGACGGTTGTGACAAGATCTCAAAAGGGACTCAATGCACTTAAAACTATGGCTGCAATGGACACAGAGCAGAGAATGCTCTTCACACTATACCAGCACTTGATCCTCTCAGTGATTGATTATGGACTAGGACTGCTCACTGTCTCAAAGAGTCAGCTGGTGAAATTAGAGCGCATACAGAACGAAGCTATGCGGGTCATTCTGGGATGCACCAGAGACACCCCAGTAGTGTGTATGCGTTACATCCTTGGTCTGCCGACTGTTGCTGGTAGGCATCAAGGTGATGCAGGCGAAGGCATACCTCAGAGTAGCTGCAGACACAGATCACCCGTTGCATGAGGCGCTGGACGCAGTTAAGGGTCAGCGACTGATAAGAGGGAAATCATGGATGGCTCAGGCGGAGGATACGATCAGACAGGTGTGCATCTTGGAGAACATTAGGCGAGGAGAGGAGTGGGTCAGAGTGCCAGCGGAGCAGTCAGACTTGTGCAGAGTTATAATCACATTGAGCCGGGAGTGCAGGGAGTGGCCAGCAGGGGCCACGGAAGTGGAAATCCAGCAACTAATTCAGGATAATGCTCGCCCGGGTGATGTGATTATCTACACAGATGGTTCGGTGTTGAGAGGTAGGAGAAGTGCCTGGGGATTCTTAGCAAAAGCTAATGGTCGACGTTTGGTGCAGGAGAGCCTGGCGTATGATACCACAACATCTAGCTTAAGAATGGAGGTGGAGGCGGTCAGTGCAGCTTTCCGCTGGATGGAGAACACGATACATACACACATCGTGATTGTAACTGACTCAGAAAGCATGCTGAGGAGGGTGAGGACAGGCAGGCTTCGTGCAGAGTGGCTTGCTTCGCTTCGGAGGTCACGGGTGGCAAGCATCACCTGGATCTTTTCTCCGGGGCATGCCGGTGTGCTGGGGAATGAACAGGCGGACAGATTGGCTGGCTCGGCAAAACTTGGTGGAGTATTGATGCATGACAAGGCAGGCGTGGTTGCGGCCTTGTGGGAGCACGTGTACACCTCGGAGGAGCAAATGGATCACCATAGTCTGGCAAGAATGAGGCAGCGAGGAGTGATGAGGGGATCTGGCCGATGCTCGATGCTCAGAGGAAAGGCGAGATGGACATATAATCAGATTGCTACTGGAACTATTGGTGTTGGAACTCTTCGCTGGCTGCTGAGGATGGGGACGGAGCGCTTATGGGAATGCCCCGAATGCTGTGATGTCGGTTCCTAAATCAATCAATCAATCAAAGAGTAGGTTATACAGGCCACAGCCATGGCAAAACTTCTGAACCATGAACCTATCACAACAGAATATCCATGAGTCGGATTACTTAAGACCTGAGTAACAGCAACATAGATTGTTGAGACATTAAGAGTGATAAATAATCACGGAGAGCTATGAGGAAAAGACACCGGTAACGGGCTAAAGATAGTAGCCAATCGAGCGGCATGACTAAGGGCACGTGAAGTGGTTTGAACACAGTGGGCGGACAGTGGAGAAGGCAGTTGGTCCGGGAATCACAGCCAGGTTCACATTGTGGAAATGGACAAGACCAGCTGTATCGTATGAAGATGGAGAGTATTCAAAGGTGAAGAGGAAAGCCTACGAGTCAAGCGGCATGGACAGCATTAGAGTGTTGTAGAATCTGTGTGACAGCAAGAGCGATGGCCAGTACACACCAGGCTTGTAAACACACGGGAGTACAGAAAACTGGGTGAGCCGTGTCGCTCTCTGGATTGAGGGTCCGGTAATGACGCATTACAAACTGTAAGTTGATGAATTATGCTAGTGACTAGTTAATTAATGGTGCTATGAATAAAGTCATTTATTCGTTTGGTCGGCTTTTGGAACTGCTATTCTTTGTGCTATTGGACGTGTTCATTCTTAAGTTGTCAGGGTGCACACAACATAACCCCTAGTAACACTCTGGCATATAGTATAGTGGACTCTCGTATATGTGGATTGTTGTATATGTGGACTGTGGAATACAAACATGGGATTATCCCATGTTCTACATGGTTTGTGCGCAGAGCTGATGTTTTCCTAGTGATCTGAAGGAGATCAGCGTAATTATGGGTAATGTATAATACAATGAAATTGGGCATTTATTCAAATCAATGAATCAAGTTAAAAAGTTAAAAGTTGTGTAGTTATGTTTCCGGTACAATGGCGACGACGTGACGCATCTATTCTTCGGGATGACGCTGTTTTAGTGTTTTTCCTGTGGGTTATGTGGTGTTATTTCATTTTCGTTTATTGGAAGTGTTCAAAAGAAGCCACGGAAGGCAGGTGGTGGATGAAATTTTGAGGTCAGCCAACAGATATTGGTTGGTTATGGTCTCAAGTTTCACGACGGCAGGCAGAGGAGCTCTCTCGAGTCAATGGCTGCGGTCAAATGACCAGTACGGTTACTGCCATAGAGGAAAGCAACGGCAAACTACCTCTTTAAAAGTGCCTAGTACATTATGATTCGCCTAAAGACTGATCATCGCAAGACAAAGCCAGAGACGTTAAAATTAGCAACATGGAACGTTAGGACGTTAAATGATGACGAAAAATTAGAGAACATAACACAAGAAATTGAAAGAGAAAAAATTAATATTCTGTCTGATCTAGAGATATTATTCCAGGATGTGGATGAACAATGGGAAATGTTGAAGAATTCAATCAGTTTGGCTGCAGAAACAACTATTCCAAAATTAAAGAAGGTGGGTCGTAAGAAATGGATGACAGAAGAAATTTTACACCTAATGGAAACAAGAAGACTCAACAAAAGTAATCCTGCCAAATATGAAAAAATTCACAGACAAATCAGAATATTATGTAAGGAGGCAAAAGAAGCATGGCTTGAGGAAAAGTGCTTAGACATTGAAAAACAACACAACAGTCAAAATACCAAATTAGTGCACAAAAGAATTCAGGAACTTACTAATAAAAGAACAAGTACATCAACAGGCTGTCTAAAAACTAAAGATGGCAAAATCATAATAGAAAAAGACAATATTCTACATGTATGGACAGATTATGTGAAAAACCTTTATAATGATAACAGAGAGGAACAGTATGATATTAGATTTAATAATGAAGGGACACCAATTTTGAAGATGGAGGTTCGAAATGTTCTTAAGCATATGAAAGCTGGCAAGGCCCCTGGTGCAGATAAGATCACAACAGAAATGATTAAAGCTTTAGAATAATTTGGACTAGATCAAGTCACCAGACTGCTGAACACATTATATGATACTGGAGATATACCTTCTGAATTATGTAACTCTGTATTTATTGCAATCCCAAAGAAATCAGGAACCTTGGAGGAATGTGATCAACATCGAACAATTAGTATAATGAGCCACATCGCAAAGAGTTTACTACGAATTATCATGCAAAGAGTGAAGAAGAAAATACAACCTGAAATAGGGGAAGAACAATGTGGAAAGGGTACAGTAAATGCTGTGTATATGCTGCGAACAGTTATTGAATGCGCTATAGAAGTAAACAAGGATATTCATCTTTGCTTTATTGACTCTGGTCGGTCTCTGTGCCTGAAGGGCTTGCGAACGCGGTTTGTGAGCCCGTATACCCGGGTTCGAAACACGGCGGTGCTGGTTTTTTCGAAAAAGGTATAGAGACCGGTCGTTCAGAAAGCAATGGCAAACTACTGAACGTAACACTTGCCTAGTACATCAACAGCAGCTGAAAATGCTGGTGTTGACTGCAACGTCCCGTAAGGGATACGCAACAAATTTTTTTTTTTTTTTTTTTTTTTTTTTTTTTTTTTTTTTTTATTGACTACACAAAGGCTTTTGATAGAGTTAGACATGTCAACATGGTGGATATGCTTGCAGATCTACAAATTGATGGGAAAGACATTAGACTTATAAAAAACATATATTGGAAACAACAAACTGCCATAAGGATTGATAATGAAGTGGGACAATATCAACCTATTAAGAGAGGTGTTAGGCAGGGATGTGTAATGTCTCCAGATCTTTTTTCCCTATACAGCGAAAATATTTTCAGGAATGTAGAAGATATAAATGGAATCAGCATTGGAGGACGAAACATCAGTAACATTAGATATGCAGATTTAACCCGGTCAATAAATGCCCGCAGAAGTCGGATGTGTCGGCCTAACGGCGCAAGAACGCAGCTCTGCTGTAAACAGGCACAACGCAATCACAATTATCATGCAAAGAGTGAAGAAGAAAATACAACCTGAAATAGGGGAAGAACAATGTGGAAAGGGTACAGTAAATGCTGTGTATATGCTGCGAACAGTTATTGAATGCGCTATAGAAGTAAACAAGGATATTCATCTTTGCTTTATTGACTCTGGTCGGTCTCTGTGCCTGAAGGGCTTGCGAACGCGGTTTGTGAGCCCGTATACCCGGGTTCGAAACACGGCGGTGCTGGTTTTTTCGAAAAAGGTATAGAGACCGGTCGTTCAGAAAGCAATGGCAAACTACTGAACGTAACACTTGCCTAGTACATCAACAGCAGCTGAAAATGCTGGTGTTGACTGCAACGTCCCGTAAGGGATACGCAACAAATTTTTTTTTTTTTTTTTTTTTTTTTTTTTTTTTTTTTTTTATTGACTACACAAAGGCTTTTGATAGAGTTAGACATGTCAACATGGTGGATATGCTTGCAGATCTACAAATTGATGGGAAAGACATTAGACTTATAAAAAACATATATTGGAAACAACAAACTGCCATAAGGATTGATAATGAAGTGGGACAATATCAACCTATTAAGAGAGGTGTTAGGCAGGGATGTGTAATGTCTCCAGATCTTTTTTCCCTATACAGCGAAAATATTTTCAGGAATGTAGAAGATATAAATGGAATCAGCATTGGAGGACGAAACATCAGTAACATTAGATATGCAGATTTAACCCGGTCAATAAATGCCCGCAGAAGTCGGATGTGTCGGCCTAACGGCGCAAGAACGCAGCTCTGCTGTAAACAGGCACAACGCAATCACATCTGGAAAAAAAAATGAAAAAACTCCGGATGAACGAAGAAGATATGCAGATGATACAGTATTGATTGCAGACAATGCACAAGATCTACAACAATTAGTAGATGCAGTTGTTGTACACAGTGAGCAGCTGGGGTTGGAATTAAATTGTAAGAAGACACAAGTTATGGTCGTCACTAGGAAGAATGAAGTACCACAATGTAATATACAAGTAAATGGGAATATTCTTCAACAAGTGAATCGGTACAATTATCTCGGAACAGTCATAACATCTGATGGGAGATGCCTTGAAGAGATTAGAACAAGGATCGCCATGGCGAAAGTAGCCTTTAGCAAGATGAAAAACATTCTGACCAATAAAAAGATGTCAATTGAAACGAGAAAAAGAGTGTTGAGGGGATATATAGAGCCTGTTCTTTTGTATGGATGTGAAACTTGGACAATGTGCAGTCAACATGAAAAACATCTGATGGCTGCAGAAATGTGGTTTCTGAGGAAAATGCAAAGAATACCATGGACAGACAGAAAAACCATGACCAAGTACTACAGGAGACAAATGAAAATCGTAAATTGATTAGAGAAATTAGACGTAGACACAATATTTTGGACATGTTATGAGAAGAAATGGATTGGAGAACTTAGTGACAACTGGCAAGATCGAAGGGAACAGACCAAGAGGAAGACCGAGAGGAAAATACCTGGATGGCTTGGCCACATGGCATGGACAAGACAGGAACGCTGAGCTGATCCACGACTCCGGTGATCGAGTGAAATGGCGAGTCATGACCGCCCACGCTTTCCGGCATGGCACATGATTGATTGAGTTATGTTTATATTTTATTTCTAGTTGTTAACACATCTTTGTACTTAAATGTAGTTATATAAATATCCCTTTCTCTTTGCTACAGTTTCATATATTTATGTTTGTCTATGGCAGAATGTTACATTACACCAATGGAAGAAGAGGTTAAAACTCAACAAATGAGTGAACACTGGAGATAGATCCAATTTGGGAACTTAGCACAATGTCAAGAAAAGAGTAATTGATAATAAATTTGCCTGAAATTGTTACTATTAAGCCGCAGAAGTCGGATGTGTCAGCCTAACGGCGCAAGAACGCAGCTCTGCTGTAAACAGGCACAACACAATCACATGCGGAAAAAAACTCCGGATGAACGCAGAAGAAGAAGAAATTACTATTAAGTAATGAGAAATTAATTACTGTTAAGTAGAACTTACTTATCTTATACTATGAAGCTTATACTATCACATGAGAGCTTACTTACACTGATGAGAATACCATGGATGAAGAGAAAGAGCAATGAAGACAGCTTGAGAAGTTAACTCACAAAAAGAACTGGTTAGTCACATCAGAAGTAGACAGTCCACATTCTTTAGGCATATTATGAGAAGGGGAAAGCTGGAATATGTCATTACAACGAGATAGTGTGTATATGTAGCGACTGTGCAGTTTTTGAAAATATTGGTGTTCCAAGTTTTATATTTACCTACTGTGGAGTTCATGCAACATAATAAGTAAATACAAAATTTGGAAAGGCAATATTTCCAAAAACTGCAGAGTCATTAAAAATACTATACTTGGAGGGGAAGAGAAGCAGCAGGGAGACCAAAAGAGAAAATTCTGGATAATTTAACACCATGGCATGGAAGAACATCAGTATCAGAAATTATTGGCAACACACATGATTAGGGGCTTTGGATAGATATGATCATCAATGTCACACAGCACAGACTATAAGAAGAAAGACTTACTTTATAACAATTGTTCCCATAGCCTAGCCAGCCAGTTGGACAAGTCAGCTGAACTGTGACTGCTGTTACAGAAGCTGGGGTCGAGTAGCCAGCGCGTGTTGACTCACAAATGTATGGCATCACATTGCTGCAGGGATAGTTTACCCACACTGCTGTTGTGCCATCTTGTACCAGAGCCACACAGGTTGACTGTTCATTGCCTGTTGGAAAATGATCAATCAATCAATGAAACAATCACTTAGGTGACCTCTCCAAAATGAAAATTGGTTGTAATGTGTCTACAACACTCTGTCTTTCAGTTTCGGTTGTGCATGCTGAACAACCTACTGTTTGTCAATCTCTTGATGTTTCCACTTGTATTACTGTATACTTTTTGCTTGCATGTCTTAAAATTTTCTCTCCACTATGGTTTCCATAACAGTGCCATATTGTTTCATATGGTCAAAATAGTTTTGTCACTTCCATAAGCCCCTTGTTAATTTTCAGCTTCTCTGAGATGTCTATATCTGCTTTTTTTGTTTCCATGAAATAGACCAATTCCTCTCTCTCTCACTCTTTCTCTCTCTCTCTCTCTGTGCGCGCGTGCGTGCATGCGTGTGTGTGTGTTTTTGTTGTTGTTTTTTTTAAAATGTATTTCCTGAGCCTCTACAGACATTCTAATGTCTTGTACATTGTTCACTACAAAGTTATACAAGTTTTATTTTCCAGTTTTCTACCATCTTGACAACAAATATGGTATGCAGATAGGAATGAGTTTACAATCTTCTATTTTCCAGTTTTCTACCATCTTGAGTACAAATATGGTATGCAGATAGGAATGAGTTTACAATCTTCTATTTTCCAGTTTTCTACCATCTTGACAACAAATATGGTGTGCAGATATGAATGAGTTTCCAATCTTCTATTTTCCAGTTTTCTACCATCTTGACAACAAATATGGTATGCAGATACAAATGAGTTTACAATCTTCTATTTTCCAGTTTTCTACCATCTTGAGTACAAATATGGTGGGCAGATATGAATAAGCTTACAATCTTCTATCTGGAATTAAAGTTACTAGGAGTTATTTCTTATGTACCAACAAACAATGCACCAATCATAAGTAAATGATATAGGGCCCTTTCACACAACAAGAGGCATATTGGATATATGATGTTAGCCCCATATTTTTATAGACCAAACAGCACTCAATGGATGATGTGGTCAATAGAATGCTTTACTTCCCAGAATATTTACTCGTACCCAGCTCTGAGGCCAAGGGGTTACCGGCGCAGTTCGTTACCCTGCGCTCAAAACACAGCTGTCGGCATTTGGCAGTAGACCGCCTTGCATTGGTTTTCATACACTAGTATTATACCAGTCGTTCAGAAAGCAACGGCAAACTACTGAATGTAAACATGCCAAGAAACATAACAACCAAATATGCTGGGGTTGACTGTGACATCCTGTAAAGCAGTGGTTCTCAACCTTTTTTTGGCCATTGTCCTCCCTTCACAATATTTTCAGAACGTCATCCCCCCCCCCCCCCCTTTCATATTTCCACCCTAAAAATCCCCCCACCCCTACACAGTATATGTATTAATGGAAGCTAAATTTAATAACACATACTAGAATAAGTCTAGACGTCTACATAAATGTGATTTGCGGGTCTACTTACGTTATAAAATTAATTTCAGAAGGGTGAGACGTATAGAACCTTAACGCATGAAGGGAAAAACAATATCAAGTAATCGAGTCTTGTATTAACGCGATCTTGAAATAATCTTAACACCCCCCCCCCCCCCTGGAAACCCTAAAATTTCCCCCTGGGGGGAATTCCCCACTGGTTGAGAACCACTGCTGTAAAGGATATGCAACTAACTTAACCCATGGTAGGCTGGGTCAACATGAGAGCCTGGATCAGTTTTAACAAAAGTTCTGCCTCAAGAGGAATTCAAACACATGACCCCTGGGTCAACAAGCAAGCTTGCTAGCCACTGCACTAACACAGCTCACGCTGTCTTAAATGCTGACTTAAATTTTGATGTTTTAAAAATATTTATTATGGGAGTTGTGAAAAACAGTTTTCCTTGGTCACGTTTCAAAAAGACTTTAAAAAGGAAAACATTTAAATACATGTTGAAAAATGATAACATTTCTGGTTTTTTTAATTTTCAAACAATCATATAATTCTGAAAACACAAAGTTATCGAAAGAGATTACAAAGCAGCATTTTAATGAGGTTATGGTATTCTGCAACTTTAAAGATATCATGATGATGGTAATTTTTTTAATAATCATTTTATTCACTCATTTGAAAGGAAGCAATATACCATGGATTCACTGGTTACTTTACAGTCACGTACATTTTGTAACTCCTGTATCAGAGAGTCATTTTGCAGTAATGAATGTATGGACAAATAGGGACCTGTGACAGTTGTGATCTATTCATAATTGGCTGAAATTCAATTCCAGAACTTAAATATGTAGATGATAAGGTCCACCAGTGGAGCATAAGCCTGAAACAAACTCACACCAACCTCTTGATAGATGTGTTCATGATTGGTGGGATTTTTCAGCCAATGCTTTCTATAGAATCGGGAAGCCAACAGGTTCCTGATGCGGGACTGGTTTTTTATATACAAGTACTAAGTGTTTGGAGATCAGCATGGGGGAATGGACAAGAGCGCTCGTTCTTAAACATTCAGTGTGCTGGTGCTGAGGTATCTGGTTCAAACCCTACACCGGTCAGTTAGACTAAAATGTTGACTTCTGGTCTTTGACTTGGGGGCACAAATTATAAGTACCTCAGAAGTCAGAGTGGGATCTCCTGATGGCGAGGGACACTGGTAATAGGGAAAGCTAATCCACATGCTAAATTCAATCCATATAATTAGAGTTAGACCTGGACTCCCTGGTTGACCAAGCCTACAATGGGTACCAGGACATGAGTTGGGAAATAAAGGCAATCAGCATCATGCTGACCATATCACATGTGCCAACTGGTCAATACAAATATGGGTCTAGTTCAATGCTCCTTAAGTCACATAAAAGGGTCCTTTACTTGTTACTTATTTGTAATATGCTAAGTGTGGGGTTGGTGTAATGCAGTGGCTATCATGCTCATCTTCCTGCCTGCTCAGTAGTTCTAGGTTCAAATCTCCATCGAGGCAGAGAAATGTTTATGGATCACAAAGCTGTGGGTCAACTCAGCCTCATAAAATGGGTACCAAATAATGTTTTGTGACATTAATGGTGACAATGGAAAGACAGGTATGCTTCGGGTAGAGTGGCAGGCTTCCATGTAACAATCACAAATAAAGAGTATCTATTGAATGTTTTCCCCCAGAACATGCTGGTGTGGTGGGAAACGAGCAGGCGGACAGATTGGCTGGGACTGCACTACTTGGTGGGGTATTGGTGCATGTTGAGGCAGATATGGTAGGGGCCATTTGAAATCATGTGTATAGTGCAGCAGAACAGATCATCATGGCTTGGAGAGAATGGTGCTGCAGGGAGTGACCAGAAGATCTGGCCGACACTTAAAACTCTGAGGAAAGGCCAGACAAACACATCATCAGAGTGCTACGGTATTATTAATATTGGGACTCTTTGCGGGATGTTGCAATTGAGGATGGAGTACGTATGGAAATGTCCCAAGTGCTGTGTTGTCAGTTCTTGATTCAGCTCAACTCAGCAGGTGACAATGGAGATACTAACATCAGCCATCAAGTGTTAATGGATCTACAAGAACTGGCCCAGAAATCATGTCCCCAATAAACCACATGCCATGGAAACATGGTCTTTACCTTTAAACTCTATACTCTAAGAGTACAGATGGGTTTTCTGAAGTGAAATTCCTATGCTCTTCGAGGAGTTTCAACAGAATTGGTAATACATATGAATTATCTTGTGGTATCCTACATGTGACTACCAGAGCAACTAACAATGACTGCCTGCAAGAGGCTAATGAAACTAGATTATATACAACAATAAGAAAGAGACAAATAGCTTTTTTTGGTCATGTGATGAGAAGAGAGACAATGGAGAATATCATGACAACTGAAAAGATCATAGGGAAGATGGGAAGAGGCAGACCAAAATAAATTATGCTGGATGGACTGAGATGGTAGCATAGAAGAATATCATCTGCAGAGTTGATCCAGAACATTAAGGACTGAGATCTGTGGAGAGACATGACTGCCAATTCCAGCTGTCAGGGCACTTAATGATGATGAAGATCTTACCTGTATGATTCTTTCCCCAGTAAGTCAGAGAGACTGGAAAGTGTGACTGCCAACTGTATGTAGGACCATTTTGTCCTAACCCTATCCAGTATGCTTTAACTGGCAATGTGCTTAGCTGTGCAATCAGGAAATCCTGGACATGTCTGAAAATTCAAGAGAAGTTAAATCCAATTTTTTTGTTTTCTATTTGTGGAGTTGTAGCATAGTGGTAAGAACACTGCCATACCGGTACATTCATTGGTTCAAAGTTCATCATATAGCAAGAAATAAATTGGGAGAACCGTTGAGGTCACTAAGACGATTACATAAATAGACGCACATAGTATTATTTGGCGCTCACAGAAGAAGAAGAAGAAGAAGAAGAAGAAGAAGAAGAAGAAGAAGAAGAAGAAGAAGAAGAAGAAGAAGAAGAAGAAGAAGAAGAAGAAGAAGAAGAAGAAGAAGAAGAAGATGAAGAAGAAGAAGAAGAAGAAGAAGAAGAAGGAAATAGAGATTAGAAGACGCACTAGACAACATAAAATTTGAAAGCTATAATAGTTACCGACCGGGATCGAACCTGTCGCCTCGAAATGATGACGGCGCCTCGCTGCAGGAACAAGTGTACTTCGACGCATGAGACACGGAGTGTCTAGTTGGTCGTGCATCGAAGTACACTTGTTCCTGCAGCAAGGCGCCGTCGTCATTTCAAGGCGACAGGTTCAATCCCGGTCGGTAACTATTATAGCTTTCAAATTTTATGTTGTCTAGTGCGTCCTCTAATCTCTATTTCCTTCTTCTTCTTCTGTGAGTGCCAAATAATACTATGTGTGTCTATTTATGTAATCATATAGCAAGGTACACTGCATTGTTTCATCAAGCAATTGGTAGGGTATATCTTATTTCAATAAACATTTCTTTCATGTTTGCCTTCTTTTATTGGAGTCCAGCCAGATCCATAAAAATAAGTACCATATAATTTTTGGGAGTTGTTTGGGCAGGGAAAGAGAACTGGCCACCCTACTTCATATGTCATGGCTCAGAATATCTAGACTCGACACTTTGCACTCCCAAAGGCAGTGTCTGCTTTGGGGCTATATTTACCTTTTTTAAGTCTTGTGTTGTATCTTGGCAGAACAGGCCCTAAGCCTTGGTTGGCAACTGGTCTAGGAGCGAAGCTCTGACACTCAGACAGTGCATTGCTTTGCTGATCCAGTAGCTTCTGCAGTTTGTTTTATCCCAGATGTATTGGTGTTACCTTTCCTCTGGAGTAAACTAGGCAGGCAGAGAGAGGGATCATACTGCATGGGCAACAGTCTCTACAATTCAGACCAGGCTTTATGCTATGGAGAGGTATAATTCCATCCCTTGTCTTTACCGACATGGGTTGTAGATATTGTGCATATTTGGAAGCACACGACAATCATCTGTCAAGATGGCCAGGTGCCAGTCAGTGAGTGAGTGTGCCTTGCCTACTTGCAAGGCAGCAGATTTTTTTGTGTAATTTAATCTGACCCCTCCCTACTGACAGGAAGCTGTGGTAGCACGACGCTAGCATGCTGGCTGTCTGTAATCATGTGGTCTAATCACAATCAAGGCAGATTGCAGATTGCTTTTTTAATTAAGTTTTTTAACTGATTCAGTGCCAAACAAAACGAAGGTTTTGACCAGACATGGTTGATAATCAAATGAACAAGTATTATGACAATGTCCATTCTCTGGGCATTGAAATTGCAGAAGATACACAAAACAAAGCAAATAACTTGATGACCCTAGTATGTTGATATATCATCCTTCTGTCCAAATGGGAAGTCACATGTGGTGATATATTATCCTTTGGCACTGCCATAGGATTAGCCTTACCTCCCAAAGAGAAAGTCAACAAGTAAAGTGTCCCTTTATATACCACAATGGAAAGACTAGTCCCCTGTTCCTTCGTGCACTTCTTCTTCTTCTTTAGTTCGCTTGAAATATGTCTATATCTGCAATGTCGTCTCTTGCATGAATTGAACTGTTTTTTTCAGTTCACACAGTGGTCCATAGAGTTTATCTTCCACTGTCGTCTCTCTAGGCCAGAAGGTTTGCCTAGATATGTTATATTTTGGGCAGTCTTGGAGTATGTGCTCTGCTGTCTGCGACGCCAATCCACATGTGCACATGGCTGTTTCACCAATCTTGAATTTTGTATACATGTGGTTGCGTAATCTATTGTGCCCTGTTCTGAGGCGCAGAATAATGACTTGTTCTGGTCTGTCCATAACGTGGTAGTCATCTTGAGCAGGTTTTGGTGGCTTTCTGACTGATTTGATCATTCTTTTCTTTTGGTGGTATGTAACGGGCACATCAGGCTGTTCTTCTTTGGCTCCTTCCTTAGCCAATTGATCAGCTCTGTCGTTTCCGGGTACTCCACAGTGGGATGGTATCCACTGTATGGTGACTTTATGCTGACTGCTAAGTTCAGAAAGTAGTGTCCTTAGTACTGGCAATTTCCCAGAGAGGAGCGCCTCGAGTACTGATTTTGCATCTGTTAGTAGCACCACAGGTTGTGTACCATTGCTGTTATTTAGTAATTTCTCTGTTGCTATCTTGATTGCCTCAATTTCGGCATCATAGTTATGGCAGTACTTTCCTGTCGGTACTCTGGCTGTGTCCCTAGTATTATTTGGGTATTCTATGTACACTCCCGCTCCTCCATTTCGAACAGCATTTTGTGCTGACCCATCTGTGTAGACTCGGATCCAGAGATCCTGTGGGTATTCTTCATCAAGGAAGCTGAGAGTGGCTGTTCTGCGCTGCACACTGTTCTGTTCTTCCTTGTCAAATATTCCTCTCACTTTTGTCTGGATTTGTAATGATAGTCTATGCTCATCTTTCCATGGAGTTCGCTCTGGAATAGTTGTTAGGGGGATACCAACTGTGGGCAGATCAGTGGTTTCTCTGCAGAGTCGTTTGGCCTGGTGGATAAAACTACTTCTTTTCAACCGCCCCATAGCTAGGTTTTCAAATCTGTTCTTCATAGGGTGGCCTGGCAAGCTGAGGAACTTTTCTGCTTGTATTAGCGTTTTCGTATCTCTGCGCTCACTCAGTGCCTGTGTCCTCCCCATCTTCTCCATTTCCACTATAGGGGATTGATCTCATCCCTCCTGTGGTGACTCTAAGTGCTTGATTTTGCACCTTGTCCAGCTCTTGTAGTGTGGTTTTTGATGCTGAACACCACGCAGTTGACCCATATTCCAGGTGTGGTCGTATGCTCTGTTGGTAAACTTTGCTAAGTATTTTCGTACTGGCTCCCCATGTGGTTCCACTTAGCTTTCTCAGGATGGCTATTTTCCTTCTGGCTTTTGCTACTGCTTTGTTGATGTGCTTTCTCCATGTCAGCTTGCCATCAAATGTTACTCCAAGGTATGTTGGTTCTTTATCTTCTCTTAGGGGTGTTCCATTTATCTGGATGATCCCTGCCTTTTGTTTTGGAGAGAGGGTAAATAGAGTGGTGCTGCACTTGTCAGTGTTTATGCTGACACACCATCTATTTGCCCATGCAGCAAATGTATCTACAGCTCTTTGTAGCAATCTGGTGGCCACTGATGCATATTCATTTGTGCTCCATAGAACCAGGTCATCGGCGTACATTGCCGCTTTAATTCCATGCGGTAGGTGAGCAACAAGATCATTGATGAAGATTAGAAAAAGTGTGGGGGACAAGACTCCACCCTGGGGGACACCGTGACGCAGTAGTACTTTCTTGCTCTTGAGTCCGTCTATCTGTACTCGGGCTCTTCTGTTGTGCAAGTATGCTTTCACCCATTTGTACATTCTTCCATTGACTTTGCAGTTTCTCAGTTTCTTCATCAGACCTTCTTTCCAGACTTTGTCAAAGGCTTTCTTCAGATCTATCCATGCCGCAAGCACCAGCTTCTTCTCTTGGAATGCATCCTCAATTTCTTGAGAGAGGTAGGTTGTCTGATCTTCCGTAGAGTAGCACTGCCTAAAGCCAGCCTGCTGTGGCACAAGGATGTTTTTACTTTCAATGTACCACTGCAGTCTGTGATTGATGATGCGCTCCAGTGTTTTGCAGAGACAGCTGGTGAGGCTAATTGGTCTGTAGCTAGAGGCAATGGAACCATCTTTCCCTGATTTTAGGAGGGGTATCATGATTGCTTCTCTCCAGGCTTGTGGAACACTGCCTAAGGTCCAGCTGTTATTGAAGATCTGCAACAGCTTTGTTTTGGCCTCTGTTCCTAGGTTCCTGATCATTTCATTGGAGATACCATCAGCTCCTGGTGACTTTCTCATTTTCAGTTTTGATATGGCTAGCTCCAGTTCGCTGATTGTGATGGGTGCCTCCAGAACCTCATGTACTATTTCCTTCTGTCCTGTATGTTGTTGTTTCTCTCGAATCTCTTGTTGTTTCTCTGGACTAATTTTGATATTGCTATCTTGTGCGAACGAGTCCGCAAAATGGTCAGCTGCTTGCTTTCTTGTTAAGATTTTTCCATCTTTATGTAGCGCAATTTTTGAGTTTCTCCCTGTGCCCTCGTCATTAAGCTGTTTTATTAGCTTCCACAATTTCCTTGTGTCTCTTTCAAAGTTCAGAGACTCCGTTTTCTCCTGCCAGCTTTTCCGTCTAGCCTGCAGCTTGGCCCTTTGAAATTTGGCTTTTGCATGCTGGAATTTATTGTGGTGCTCTTGGCTGGGTGTGGCCTCTGCTTGCTTTCTACACACTTCAACATCATTATGCAACTGTTCCAGTTCACTACTCCAGTAGGGTTTATATTGTTTACGGGCTCCTCTTGGTACTGTTTCTCGCGCTGCCTGTAGTATGCATTTCCCAACCTCTTCAACTACTTTATTTATGTCTTTCTCAGTGTTCAGGTTTCTAACCAATATGCTGGTGCGATGCTTGTACATTGCCCAGTCTGCTTTCTTGTAGTTCCACCTCGAGAGGGTGCTGCTTTCACTTACAAGCTCATTTTCTACGGTTAGAAAGACTGGCCGATGGTCACTGCCACCAAGTTGTTTCCCAACAATTCGTGTAATGTTCCACTCCAGGTCTGGTGAATGAAAAGCCAGGTCAGGTGTAGTTGTAGAGTGCCATGATCTCGAGTAGAAAGTATGTGGGTCGGACGGCTTGTTAATCAACATGAATCTATTCTCATCCTGCCAGTCTTCCAGTCTCTCTCCTCTCTGGTCCATGTGATCATAGCCCCAGCTCTGCGAGTGGCTGTTGAAATCGCCACACACAATCATTTTTTCTTTTAGTGGTAGTGTGTCCAGTGCCTGTGGGCGGTCACTTGGACAGTAGTAATTGATCAGATGTAGATCTGTATTACCTGTCTTAAGTTTAAGTGTCTGATACTCAGCCCCTTCCATGTAGACTTTGATTTGGGAAGCCATGATGTTATTTCTTACAAGGGTCAGTATCCCACCTTTTCGCCTGTCCTTTCGGTCAGATCGGTAACACTGGTAGCCTCTGATTTTGAAGGCTATATTTTCATTGAGGTGAGTTTCTTGCAAGCAACATATGCTTACTTTTTCTTGGTCCAAGATTTTTTCTAATTCTATTTTTTTGTTGCTGACTCCCTCCGCATTCCAGTGCATTATTTTAAGTCTTCGTTTGGTAAGGCCAGTCATCCTATTCTCATGTCCCCTGGCTCCACAGGACATCTGAGAAGGACCTCCAGTAGTTGGGGTTGGACCCTTTCGAGACATAGGGCCCGGCACTGCACCTGCCTGGGGGTCCAAAGCAGGGCGAGCACCATAACGATTAGCAGTAGTCAACATATTCCATTTTGCGTGATTGCGTGGCATCCTGATTTCTGTGGTGCGCCTCTTGGCTGCTGGTTGC
The DNA here is from genome assembly GCA_014155875.1 of Cepaea nemoralis. Taxonomy (NCBI): domain Eukaryota; kingdom Metazoa; phylum Mollusca; class Gastropoda; order Stylommatophora; family Helicidae; genus Cepaea; species Cepaea nemoralis. The sequence continues at coordinate 316,012 of JACEFZ010000220.1, forward strand.
CTCCGACTTCAGAACCTTTCTTTGCTAGAGCAGACTGAGGTCTCACTCGAGTGTAGATGTGTACACGCGCACACACCTGTCTGCGCATGCATGTACGTGCATACACATCTAGAGCATACTGGTTATTTTCCGGCGCCAGAGATTCGCCGTCGCCCCTTCTCCTGTTAGTTTAAACAGGTCCGCCGCGTGAAGGCCAGGAGTTGGACTTTTGCTGCATAGGTTATGTATTCACGAGCCATTGAGGTATTTAAGCAATGTTGGGCGCTCACCCCAACACCGCACCTCGGCTACATACAGCAACATTTGGAACCCCTTCGTGCACTCACATTAACACTTCACACACCAACAGCAGGTTCCTGTTAAGGAAGTATTTTTTTTTAACATGGCATCAAGGGAAAGTTTTCCATGACTGAATTGCACATGATGACATGGTCAGTTGTGCAGCCAACTGCATTTACTTTCAGAGTTACATCCCCTGGAATATTTTTATGTGAGGCTGGGCCAACCCCAGGTCCATCATGGCTGACAAAAAAGATACCACCACTACCAGGGATTGAATCTTGAATCCTGTCTTCCCCTTGTTGTAGCAGAGACTTGTGCGACCCCAAAGAGTTTTGCCGAATGCAGCATAGCTACCAACTGGACTTCCTGAGCTGGACAAGTCAATGGGTAGTATAAAAGTAAAGAATACTTGTACATGCCTTGAGGAGTACTTGGTATATGGTGCTGTCCCCATATTTGTACAGACCAACTGGTATTCAGTGGGTATTTGGTTGATATCATGCTGGCTGACTTTACTTCCCAGGTCAATTATACAAATCTACCTTGATTGGGGATTCAAACACATGACCACTGAGCTGGCAGGTAAGTATGATCATCACTGCACTACCACATTAGAAGACATAACACTGTTATAATAACCCCACTGAGCTGGCAGGCAAGTATGATTATCAACGCACTAGCACGGTGCCCACATTAGAAGACATAAGTTTGTAGCATTTCCTTTACAGGATGTAGCAGTTAACTCAAGAATTTTTTGTCTTTTGTGATTCCTTGGCAAATTTATGTTCAGTAGTCTCCCTGGCGAAGGGGTTAAGGACGTTGTTCATAATCCCGTATACTTTTGTACGAAACACAGCTGCGCGAGATTCAGCAGCGGATCATGCCGCGTTGGTTACTTATGAAGGGTATGTGAGCCGGTCATTCAGAAGGCAATGGCAAACTACTGAATGTAAAACTTCCAAGACATCAACAGCAGCTGAAAAAGGCTGGTGTTGACTGCAATGTCTTGTAAAGGATTTGCGGGGGGGGGGAAAAAGTTTGCCATTTATTTCTGAATGACCGACACTCAGACCATTGTATAGAAACCAATGCAATGCAGTCTGCTGTCAAACCTCCTACAGCTGTGTTTTGAACGAGGTATGCAAGATTGTGAATTTTTAACCCTTTCGCCACAAACCACACTGAAGGGAAAAGTTGAAGGCAGGTGAGCAAAACGTAGACAGTGATTCAAGTTGGAAGATAACAACAAATGGTATTTTTTCATAGTGTATAACCAGAGTAAGAGACAGAGAGTGTTGGAGATCCATTTGTAACCAACCTTCATTGTGGAGCTGGCACTTGAATGATTGAATTCAGAGTTGAGGAGAGGTGGCTAACTGACTCAGAATATCTGCCTTACAAGTCATGAGATGTGAGTCTGAAACTTGGTAATGCTCATAGTTTTATCACAACTAAAATCTGGTCTGTATATTACATGACGACTGCTTCGGCAAGAGGCCTCAATTTCTCAGGAAGAAACTCTCCCGGAACACACCAGCAATAATACAGACACAGCACTGAAAACAACATAAACAAACAATTTAGAGTTGTCTTTGAATGTCTGATTTATATTTCACTCACTCCCTGTAAACTGTGACCAGGTTTCCATAATTTGTAGACCTTGCCTTGCAATCACTCTCAGCATCACTGAAGCTTTTACCCGTGCTGATGAAGTTGTAACATTGTGTTCCATGGCCAAGGGTACCCTGAGAAAACAGTAACAGTAATTAACTCTATAATTGACAATGTTTTTACATTGTCATAGGTATCAGGTCTCAGTCAGATATGACTGCGCTACCGTATGTGACATAGTCAGCCAACCCCATTTTCTTTTGTTATCTAGGGATTGACCTGCCCTAAAACGCTATGTAACGTATTATGATTTTTTAAAAATATACATAACCATATATTATACATGATATTGGTTGTTTAGGGTATGTATGTATATGTATATATGTATGTGTAAACGCCAAGGAATCAAGTCAGGCTGAAAATTATATTCAGTTTGGCTTGAATTTAATTTTGCCACAGGAAGTCTTGAACGGAGCTCTCCTGCTCCCAAAGAGAACCCTTTAATTCGTCCATTTGATCATTTTACCCAACGGTGGAAGCACGTGGCATGTCAGCTGGCTAGAAGTACTTTGTATGTGTATTAGAAAACTTTAACCTGACTCTTTTTAAGCCGTACCAATTTCTAACCAAACATAGTAAAAGCCAGTGCCAGCCTTCTCACGCGATAGGCCCGATCAAACCACGTTGCAGAGTATGTTATGAATCATTTTGTTGTTAACATTTATCAATTTGTGTGTTGATTTGTCTGTGCGATCTAAAGGTCGTGAGGATCAAAAATAGATGTTACCATTAAAACTAGTAGTAGATAACTAATACTAGAATTAGTACAATGTTTGTGTCATGCTGCTTGCCGACAAGGGACAACGCAAAGCAAGCAGGGGCAACCGAAACGAGGCACTAAATATGGCTAAAGTACAGGACTTGATTATCAAAATTAAGGAGTGACAACATGTGGAAACAAAACCCGATTTACTCAGTAGATGATTAGAGTTAAGAGATACTACTTATGTGCTTAGCTTAGGATATAACATATTTCTTTAGATAATATAAATATTAGTCGAAGGTATTAGTTTGGAGATTAAATAAGTTACACTTAATTGGAAGATTACATAAGTTACACTTAATTGTTATTTATTAATCTTTATCTCACCCAGTCAGATTACTAACACGTTGTCCAATATCGCCACCTAACAAGATCTCTCCATTCTTCAATATCACTCTTGGTTATAGTGAAATCAATCTTAAGCCTAGCTAGGAAATCTTCTGGATAATTAATTATGTTTTAAGGAAGATGATTGCTAGAATTACAACTCATAACTATGGAAGATAACTTGTGGTTTTTCATAGATTTAATGGTTCAATCATGTACATCGTGACATCATAGTTGTGGTATGTGATTTGATTTCATTCCATTTAATTCATCAAATAATATGTGATGTTAATTCATCGTATGAAGTGTGGTTAGTGTGTTTCCATACTTGGAAGATGACTGGTGGTGTCATAGATTTAATGGTTTGTTAATGTATATCGTGATGTCATAGTTGTGGCTATGAGTTTATTTCATTCCATTTAATTCATCCGATAATATGTGATGTTAATTCATTGTGTGAATTGTAGTTCAAGTGTTTCCATGATTAATCATGACTTAGAATACATATGTTATTATGACAGTAGTCTTGGACATAGAGCATCTGAGTGGTTATACATATTCGATCTAAATAATATAAGAATTCTTCTTATATTATTTAGATCGAATATGTATAACCACTCAGATGCTCTATGTCCAAGACTACTGTCATAATAACATATGTATTCTAAGTCATGATTAATCATGGAAACACTTGAACTACAATTCACACAATGAATTAACATCACATATTATCGGATGAATTAAATGGAATGAAATAAACTCATAGCCACAACTATGACATCACGATATACATTAACAAACCATTAAATCTATGACACCACCAGTCATCTTCCAAGTATGGAAAAAAGAATTAGAATACTACTTGTGTGCTGTTTTCCATTAGATCAGTGTGTTGTTGTAGATCTCAGTATAGGGAATTACAATATGCAATGACAGATAGCCCATACGAGTTTAGACTTTCTGTATGAGACATGCGTAGGCCAATATAGGACATGGACAAGAGTTAGATTTATAACTTTGTCTTGAAGGATTACCCACCCTTCTCACTGTCATTTGCAGAGCCTACACCCTGATCAACAGTAGCCGTAGTCACAACCGGTGACTGAACTATGCGCCATTCACACTGATACAGCCGAGTGTGGTGTCCATACCACTAACCAGTCAACACCTTTCAGCTTACCATCCAGGAGGCCAAGGACCAACAGATAAGTGGCAGACAACCCATTTGCCACTTCACAGCAATCACGTAACATTTTGTCCAATACAGGCCAGCTCACACTATCTATGATTATGACATCCACTAGCTGATTGATGTACACTATTGTAGGAATTTAGAATAACCAGGGGTCTGCATATCCCTTATGTGTCCGTGAGTTCCCCATGGGTCTCACAAAGCGTTCTTAGAAATAAACAGTGTCTGTTATATTTTTTTAACACAACAAACCCAACTTCGTCATTATTAACTTAGCTCTAGTAGTATCATCAGACTGTGTGATGATTGAAAGGATTTGTCTATAGCTAATTATGTAAATATCAATCTGTCTATCTCCTTGTCATGAGAATGATTTAGATTGGGGGTGGGGGTCATTATTCATCCAGGCACGATAGCAGGAATCCATTGGCATACTGTCTTTCTTTAAGTACGGTTGGTCGTCATAACTTTCTGCCTGGTACTGTTTAGAAGTAGTGATCCATTCTGGGACTTTGGAAATCATCTGTCTAGAATTGCGAGCCTTTTGATCGCTTCTTCAGCAGTGGTTAGACTCTCTACTTGTAGGAGTCTATTTTGTATCTACTGTGGTCTATTTTCCATCTTAGTAGTATACGCTACGCTACACCGTATAACATTAGATGGTACTACCTGCTTTCTGTTAGTGCTGAATGTTTGGTGGCGCTCACCAAACCCAACACCCACATTGTGACATCGGTTTTGGGCAGAGGAGCACAATTGGGAGGGTACAAGTCTTATCCTGGTGCAAGGAAATGCAATGCAACTAAAAGATTAAAAAGCATGGTAGGGCAAGACAGGCCCTATGCCTTGGTCGACAAGTGCTCTAGGATCGAAGCTCCAACAGGCGAACATTTAGAGTATTGCTTTGCTGATCCAGCAGCTTCTTCAGCTTGCCTTATTCCAGATGTATTGGTGTTACTTTCACTCTGTAATAAACTAGAAAGGCCGAGAAAGGCATCATGTGGCATGGTCAACACGTGGTCTCTATTACTCAGCCCAGGCTTTGTGCTATGGAGAGTATAACATGCACTACTACCATGGGTTGTAGTTGGTATGCCTTGATGGAAACACAGTGTAAAAAACTATTGTCTATCAAGAGGTTAAGGTGCCAGTTACATTACCATAAGGAATGCAAATAACCAATAACTATCAGGGCGTATACTGTTACAACAGAAATAACATCAACGAACATGAGGTAGCACCTGAGATAGTTTATCTTCTAGAGTGGTTGAATGTTGATTATCCCAACAGCATGCTGGTTGCATTGGAATATAATGTGTTCTCGTAGAGTTCTTAATGCTGCTTTCAAGTCTGATTACAGTTACAAACTCCAGCAGTCTGTATGTATTTGTTTCATCAATGGTTGTATTATCATACAGCAGGTAATAGCGCAATAATGAATTATAATCCATAAAGAAGAAGGAAGTACTACAATGTAATATACAAGTAAATGGGAATATTTTTAAACAAGTGAATCAGTACAATTATCGCAGAACAGTCATAACATCTGATGGGAGATGCCTTGAAGAGATTCAAACAAGAATCATTATGGTTAAGGTAGCTTTTTGCAAGATGGAAAACATACTGACGAATAAAAAGATGTAAATTGCAACAAGTTAAAAAAGAGTTGAGGTGCTACATAGAACCTGTACTTTTGTATGGATGTGAAGTGTGAACAATGAGCAAACAAGATGAAAAACATCTGCTGGCTGTGGAAATGTGGTTTCTGAGGAAAATGCAAAGAATACCATGGACAGACAGAAAAACCAATGAGCAAGTCCTTCAAGAAACAAATGAAAACAGTAAACTGATTAGAGAAATTAGATGTAGACAGTCAAAATTGTTTGACACGTTATGAGAAGAAATAAATTGGAGAACTTGGTGACAACTAGCAAGATCAAGGGGAAGACATCAAGTGAAAGTAGAGAAGTAAATACCTGGATGGCTTGGCCACGTTATATGGTTGAGACAAGAACATAGAGCTGGTCCACGACTCTGGTGATCTAGTGAGATGGCGAAACATGAACGCCCTTGCTTATCTGCATGGCACATGATGAATGAATGCATCCATAAAGAATATACCCACAGCGGATTCTTTGTGGGCTAAACAATCAGCTTTCTCACTGCTGGTGGTCCTTGCAAACAGATGACATGGATATCTTCAAGTGGACCATAAGTAATTATTACTGAATTTTTAAGAAGTTAGTTGTATGTTCTTTTCAAGATACTGCAATCAACCCAAGCATTTTTTTGGCTGTTTGGGATTTACTAGACAATTTTTATGTTCAATAGTTTGCTACTGCTTTCTGAATGACTGATGCCTGACACCATAAAAATCAACCCAACATGGTCTGCTTCGAAACTGCCCACAGCTGATTACGAACCCTCAACTCGGTATGACAGTAGATTGTAAAATGCATTCCCCGCACCTAGACAAGACTGCTGGCCATTACTGTAAAGAAAGAGAAAGCTAGATAAAGGCAGATAATCCACTGCAACAGAGACAACTATTTAAAAGTCAGTAGTCAACACTTACATTCGGGCATCCTGGATTTTGGTTGGAATCTGCATATTCCAGGATGTACATGTTTCTTTTACAGATATACATCTGCAACTTTCTGTCACAAGTGGTAACTGTCCATTTGCCATTCTGTAAAACAAAATTTTTGGTGTGAATGTTATGAGGAGACATAAACTTTAAAACTTAATGACAACTGGCAAGTTTGATGGAAAAAAGCAAACAGAAGACAAAGAAATAAATACCTGGATGGCTTAGCCACATGGCATAGTTGGAACAAGAACAGAGACCACGCATTTTGTGAGAATGAGGCCCAGTCAGCTAGTAATGTGTGCCTGCATTCAAAGACTCTCAAGTTATAATAGAAAATCATGAATGCAATCTTTTTCTTCTTCTGTATTCATTGGTTATTTTTTATGTTGGACATAAGACTGTTAATCATGTGACATATTAAACCATGACCACCCATGCATACCAGCGTGGCATATGATGATAAAAATAAAATGGTTAAAGATCACTCCTTGGGGCTTCACATATGCCTTCAAGCTTTGTTTCTAACAAAATTACCCGGCTAGACAAAACATTCTATCCACAGGCATGAACATACACTGTAATGCTATAGAGACGACATGATGCTGGTGCAAACTATAAAACAGACTTCAATCATGAAATTTACTGCACTTTCCTGTGCTCAGCCACTGATTCAGGGCCCCCTCAGCACCAGCCACTTCCAAACTTTGATTTCGAGCTTATACCAAAGTGTTATTTTACCTACCAGTTTAGTTTAGTTTAGTCGACGAATCAACATCATGGCACATGGGTGTAACCCATAAGTGCTCCGTTGTACTCCTAACTCAAGCCTAAGTCCAGAGAATGTCAATTCAGTGCACGAACTCCATAGCACTGGCAAGGATCCTGAAATACTTTGGGTAGATTTTTAACTAAAAATTTTGCCTGCGCAGCGCCGTTAGGCTACTCTTTTTCGATTTCCAACTGCCAAGGGATTATTTTACAAGCGCCAGAATACACATGGGCATCCGATCTCACTACCCAGAGATCAGGGGAAATTTTGTTACTAGAAGTCCACGTGAAAAAAATCCCGGCCCTCACCGGGGCTTGAACCTGGGACCTCCAGCAACCGAGGTGGACACCACACCTCAAGACCACTCATTCCCCAATATTTTTTACCTATCATCTCTCATCGACATGCCACAGTGTCCTCACACTGATAAGTACATATTTCACAGCAATCCTTCACACCCTGAACTTTACACATCGCTCTCACAAGCATTTAGTACATGAGCTGTATAAAAGTAATATTACAACTTACTTGACATTGTACCCGAAATCAACATAGACATTTTAAATACAGATTTCTGCACCTAAAAACATCCTATCCCTCTTTGACTAACTTGGTTAACTGAAGTCCACCTATGCTTGCCTACACAAATCTTTATGCTTCTCCAACTACCGGTCAACTAAACACTGAATGTAAACACTATGCTCTTCATCTGATAACTGACAAAGAAAGTTAACTGTTAAACATAACTATGCTATCTCTAAATAATCCAGTGCGTTTCACTGACTAATCATTTAATTATCTAAACGATTTCTATAATTATAAACAAGGCTGCATGGAAACTGAGTCTCCTTCTTGACTCTGGTTCTCTGCTTTTGTTGAACCTAAGAATTCACCTACTCTTATAAAAGTTGTAATCTCCCGTGATTTGTGGGCTGACAGATGAATTATAGACTCGTACTTTGTGAATACCATAATACTATGAGTTCTTAGTTTTATAGCAATACCTATCCCGCTCTGTCTATTCTTTTGTCTGAGTTTACTTCTATACTATTATTCATATAACTATATTCTTTATGTTATCTTTTACGTAACAGTAATATCAGACGTATTGGTGTTACCTTTCCTCTGGAGTAAACTAGGCAGACCGAGAGAGGGATCATGCTGCATGGGCAACACATGGTCTCTAAACTCAGCCCAGACTTTGTGCTATGGAGAGGTCTGTCAAGATGGCAGGTGCCAGTTAGTCGGTCAATATCAGACTTTGTGTTATGGAGAGGTCTCTCAAGATGGCAGGTGCCAGTTAGTCAGTCAATATCAGACTGCACCAACACATACACATCACAGCTGCTTATAACCCAAGAGGACATGCACCACAAAATGCCATCTTTGTTGCATTTTGTTGCTTCAACTCAGATTACTCAGGTCACACACAAGCAGTGAAAGGCTAGACATAAAGCCAAAGAAGACACACAAAAACCTGCTATCTAATAAGAAAGCTCGGTACAGTCAATGGCTAAGGAAGGTAGATTCAATAAAACTCCCTGCCTCAGCTGGATAAAACAATGCAAATAACTAATAATTTTTGTAATGATATTGAAGTATCTCCAACCATTGAAGACAGACTACAAATTTGCAGAGCACGTGCCTACCTCAGAATTAATGCAAACACACAACATCCTCTGCATAGTGAAATTAGGAAGGTGAAGGGTAGCAGGTTAAAAAGAGGAAGGTTGTGGATGGGTCAAACCGAAGACATTCTTCAACAGGTCTGTTCACTTGAGGACTTAGAACCTGGGGAGCAAGTGCCAACAGATTTCTGTATGTCCTTTTCAGTTTGCATCCAACTAGACAGAAAATGCAGACAAGAAAATCCGGCTGCTGTGGAGGCGGAAGTACAAGCGTTGATTTTTGAGAATTCGTTAGATCATGATGCTGTCATCTACATAGATGGGTCGGTCGTCCGACATGTGAGAAGCTCATGGGCCAACATGGCGCGAGCCAGAGGGAAAATTGTGAAGGAAGTCTCTGGTGCTTTTGTTAAGACCACAAGTAGCCTGACTATGGAAATCATGGCAGTAAGTAAAGCAATAACATGGCTCGAGACACAGACATTCAATAGGGCATGTTTTCTTAGCGACTCAATGAGCATGCTCAAGAGAATAGAGATGGGGTGGATCCGAAGAGAGTGGTTGCTGTCTCTGGAGTGGTCTCGGCTGACAAAGATTAGTTTCATCTTCGTGCCAGGGCATGCGGGAGTACAAGGGAATGAGTGGGCTGACAAGCTCACCGGTAAGGCTAAGGTGGAGGGCGGACGCGCCATGGACCAGGCTGACATTCTGAATGCTCTATGAGAAGTAAGACTTGTGTGAGAAGCAAGTGACGACTGTGAATCTGCAACCTTGGTCAGACTGCGAGAGCAGCAAATCAAAAGAGGGGTGGCCAAACAAGAACACTACGCAGGAAGCCAAAGAAGATTGATAAACCAACACAGAACTGGTGTTGTTAGCCGCTATACGCTGCAGGATTTGCTGAAGAGGGGATCCGAGCACTTATGGACTGAATGGTTCGATGTGCAATGAAGATGATCTGTCGACTAACTAACTAACGAAGTATCTCATAAAAGATTAAAGTCTGACGTGGGCAGCTGTACTACTATACTTCCATGGGAATTCTCTAATATAATAATTATGTTTCAATTAGTGATTATTAGTATGATGGTGGGGAATGCCTATATTCTGCCCTGCCTTTCCATGCTGAATGGCATGTAAATGGCTGTTATGTATATGTATATGTATGGAACTCTCTAATACAATAATTATATGTTTCAACATGTGATTATTAGGATGGTGGGGAATGCCTATATTCTGCCCCTGCCTTTCCATGCTGAACGGCATGTAAATGGCTTTTATGTATATGTATGGAACTCTCTAATACAATAATTATATGTTTCAACATGTGATTACTAGGATGATGGGGAATGCCTATATTCTTCCCCCGCCTTTCCATGCCGAATAGCATGTAAATGGCTGTTATGGATAGGACTGCTGGGATACATCCGTTGTAAATAGAATTACAAAGATGACATAATTATTCTGGGGCAGTGGAATGTACTACACAACTATTTGTGGAGGCTAACCTTGTTAAAATTGTTAGGAAGAAATTGGGTGTGTCAGCCAAAGGTGCAAATATCACAGATCTGCTGTAAACTGGCATGACAATAATTATTTCAACACACACAAATAATGGGTGAACAGAAAGAAGAAGAAAGAAGAAATAGATTGTATCCTTGGTTTTCTTCTAGCTCTATAACTTGAACTTCTTTGATTGCTGGCACACAATGCTAGCTGACTGGGTCTCATTCTCACAAAATGCCAGAATCACTTCATCAGTTGTCTATAAATCCAATGCAAGAAGTGGTAAAGCCAGTGTTTCCCAACCTTTTTTGTGCCATGCCCCACTTAAGCCTTTCTAAAATTCATATTGCCCCCCCCCCCCCCCCCCCCCCCCCCCCCCCCCCCCCCCCCCCTCAACATATACATTATTTTTAATATTCAAAAATTGAAATGTTCACTAAAGAAACTTGAATGATAGGTTTTAGGAAGAAATCACTAGGTAATTATTGAGCAAACACAGTAAGTAAATTTTCAAAACATATAATGGAGAACTGAAATTCAAGTACAAAATAATTTTAATGAAAGATTTTTCTATATTATTTTAATTATTAGTAATTATTTATTATTTAAATTTAGTGAGATCCTTGCGCTTGATGCTTGCTGCAAAGAGATCTTATGTCAGGTTCCAATTTAGTTAACTTCAGTCTCAAGTCTCCCCGTTTTGTTATATTCAGCCGATTTCTTCCATTTTCGAATTGCCCCCCTTAACAGTCGAATTGCCCCCCTGTGGGGCGTGGGCCCCACGTTGGGAAACACTGTGGTAAAGACAGTCCCACCACACATACTACCATAGGTGTGTGAAGTGTGAGGCCTTCACATATTCTAGGCTGTGACATATGATGTGGGATGGCTAGTTCCTTTCCTCATCGCCTTTCTTCCATGACAATTCCCAGAATATTCTGTGGTAATATGTGATGCTGCTGGTGAAACATCTGCTTTCCTTCAGCCCATTCCTGTTAAATTAATTGCTGGCATATCACAGCAGTAAGCAACCAGTTTATAATATTCTCAAGCTCAACATAGACTCACACTTGCTGACATCATGACACAGTCTGCATTGTCCAGGTTATTGGGCTCGCCTTGTTTCCAGTTAGTGTACTGTACGGGCGTTCCATCAACCCAAGTGAAAGTGTTCTCCAATGGATCTTGAAGGCCAATCCAGACAGAACCTGTATAGTCTGAGAACAGTGGTATGAGTTACAAAGTCTGTGTAGCATGAGAACAATGGCATAAGCTATAAATTCTGTGTAGTCTGACAGAAATAATTGCATAAGTTACATAGCCAACCTCTAAGAAATAGTGTTCAAAACAAATAATAGTGGTTTATAGAGCAAAAATTATATGTAAAGTTTCGCACAGTAACAATGTAGACTTAAGAGAATTCCTGATTTGTCTATTTGTAAGTCAAAATACACAATATAATATCAAAAAATGTCACTTGCAAAGCCACTGTTTCACATTTAATAAATAAATGTTAACCTACTGTAAACATAAAAAACTATAGGGGAAAATGAAATTTATAATGGTCTCTCATTATAAGTATAGCACAGTAAGTTCCTACAGCAAAATGATAGTAATGAGATTGTGTTTTAATTTTTGTTTCAAATATTAAAGAAAGATGTGTTTGTGTTAGAAGACGCTCACTGTCAAGTTATATGTTTTTAACGAGTAAATATTTTTAACATTGGGGACAAAAAAATGGGTCTAAAATATCTGAACTAAAGTCATAAGGTAACAGAATGCTAGGAGAATAAGGGACTTGAAGAAGTAAAGAGCAGATATATGAAAGAGAATTTGAAGAAGCAATGAGCAGAGATATGAAAGAGAACAACTGAGTGGGGAGCAAGAAAGAACCGAGAGTCACTGTGTAGGCAGACAGAATAAATCTTGGAACAGAGACTGAAGACACCGACAAATATTTCATTGGACAAACTAAAAAGAACTTCAATAATTACTGAGCAGGGAGACAGTACAGCACTTGAAGAAATATCAATGTTTAAGTTTTCATGTGAAATATTAGGACACTTCTTCAAATCATTCCAAAAATCAATTTTCTATGCCTCCGTTGATTTTTTTTTGATAATGTACTAACTTCAAGCCGGTCTCTCTGGCTGAGGGGTTACAACACTTTCTCCGTAATCCCGTTTATCACGCAGAGTCTCGTAGCGGGAGAGAACTGGGAGCAGTTCGACCCCCGCTGGTGACTTGCGGGATACTGAGCCGGCCGCTCAGAAAGCAATGGCAAACTACTGAGCGTAATCTTGCCAAGAAATCAACAGACAGCTGAAAGATGCTGCTGTTGACAGCGATGTCCTGAAAAGGATATGCAAAAAAAAAAAAAAAACTAACTTCAAAGAGACACCAGAAAAAGGCAGTCATCATTTTTTTACCACATTATGGGCAGATAAAAACTACAGCCTATTATTGTCACAAATGGAAAGATTTGTAGAAAGACAGACAAAGGAAGACAGCCAGAGAAAATTCTTGACAGTCTGTATTACAGTAAGGAATGGTGTCAGTACCTGAAGTGATACATGCCGTTGGAAATCACAAGGTGTGGAGAAGCATGATCACCCACGCCAGCTGGCAAGGCACTTGATAATGATTACTAACTTTTTTTACAATATGGCATTTTTTTTTACCAACAGAACTATTTTTTTAGCTACTGCTAGTAGTCTGCTGGAATTGAGAAAAAAGGCTATTTGTTGTGAAGATGTTGCTAGTATTTTAGATTTTACATTCCCAAGACAAAAATGTTTGCCAGGGCAGAATTACAACTCTATACCCCTAAACTTACAGGAAGAAAAATAAGAATAAATACAGGGTGTTTGAAATCAAAAACAGGAAAGATATTATTAGAGGAAGGTGCTATAATGAAGAGGTGGAATGAGTATATTAGAGAATTATATGACGGAGAAAGGGAAGAATTAACAGAAGATAGTAACTTAGAAGGTCCACCTATTCTAAAAGAAGAAGTCGCTGACGCTATGAAATATATGAAGAAAGGAAAAACGGCTGAGCCAGATGAAATCACAATAGAAGAATTAGAAGTATTGGGAGAATTTGGAGTAGATATATTAACCAAAATGTTGAATGATATTTACAGTAGTGGATATTTACCCAGTGATATGCTGAAATCTGTATTTATAGCTATACCAAAAAGACCAGGAGCAATTGATTGTGAAGATTTTCGTACAATTAACCTTATAAACCATATCACTAAGCTTCTACTCAGAATCATAATGAGAAGAACCAAAAAAAAAAATAAAAATGGAAATTAGTGAAGAACAGTATGGATTTGTGGAAGGAAAGGGCACAAACAATGAAATTTATACACTACGGACACTAATAGAAAGGTCAATAGAGAAACAGAGAGACATATATTTGTGCTTCATAGATTATACTAAGGCATTTGATAAAGTAAAACATGGTGAACTGATTAAAATGTTGGAAGATATCAACATTGATGGACAAGATTTAAGATAAAGAATGTGTACTGGAACCAAGTAGCAGCAATGAAAATGGGAAATAAAGAGGGTAGTTACGAACAGATAAAGCTAGGAGTACGACAGGGGTGTGTCTTGTCACCAGATCTTTTCTCCCTGTATAGCGAAGTAATAATGAGAGAGATCAAAGAGATGACAGGAATACTAGTTGGAGGTCATAATATAAATAATATACGCTATGCAGATGACACAGTATTGGTTGCGGATAATTCAACAGACCTACAACATTTATTAGATGTTGAAGTAACAGAGAGTGCAAGGAAAGGACTCTCCTTGAATATCAAGAAAACAGTAACAATGGTAATATCAAAGAAAATGGTGACACCAAAATGTGACATAGAAATAGAAGGAAAAATCCTTAACCAAGTGGATAATTTTAGATACCTAGGGGCATTTATAACATCAGATGGAAGATGTACAACAGAGATTAGGAGCAGAATAGGGCAGGCAAAGGCCGCATTTCAGAAAATGAAGAGTATCTTATGCAATAAGTCACTATCACTGAATGAAGAAAGAGAGTGCTAAAATGCTATGTAGAACCAGTTTTGCTGTATGGCAGTGAATCTTGAAATGTAAATGAACAAATTAAGAAGAAATTAGAAGCAACAGAGATGTGGTTCCTGAGACGAATGTTGCGAATTCCTTGGACTGCCAGAGTAACTAACGACGACTGCCTGAAACAGGCTAATGAAACTAAAACATTATATACAACAATAAGACAGAGACAAACATCTTTCTTCGATCACGTGATGAGAAGAGATGGAGAACATCGTAACAACTGGAAAGATCGAGGGGAAGAGAGGCAGAGGCAGACCAAGAGAAATGATGCTGGATGGATTGAGACGGTGGCATGGAGGAATATCAGCAGCAGAGTTGATCCAGAAGACCAAAGACCGAGATCTGTGGAGAGCCATGAACGCCTACGCCAGCCGGCACGGCACTTGATGATGATGACCCCTAAACATAAAACTCTGATAAACTCACCACATGGTAAACACTATTCTTGCTTACTATAGTGCTGCTAAACAAAAAGCTCTCATTTGTGTATAACCCATAATTTTATTTGTTATGCTAAAAAACTGAGACACTTTTGCAAAGATTCAAGGAAAGCCGACTTCTCAATTACATTATTATGCTTTTCTCAAATAAATTTTATGAAACTGTATGGCCAGTTTGTGTTCAGGTCAATGGACGCATGTCAGTACTTCAAGTTGTCTTCAGCTGTTCATCTCTACAAACAAAAGATGGGAATTTGACGCCACTGCACAAAAACTTCAGTAAAACCAGATGTATCATATCTAATCATCTCCTTTTCTCTACATCTTTTTTCCCCTGGAAAATCTCCGATATCCATGACTGTCAACTCCAGAGCTGAACTTGTCAAAACAGCCTAGCCATCACCCCTTCTTCTTCCTTTCTTCTTCATCCATCTTCCTCCACCTTCCTTCTTCCTCCTCCTCCTCTTGACTTCTTCTTCCACTAACATTTAGTTAGTTGCATATCCTTTACAGAACGTTGCAGTCAACACCAGCATTTTTGCTGTTATGATCTCTTGGCAAGTTTACATTCAGAAGTTTGCTATTGCTTTCTGAATATCTGGCACCCATATCATTTCGTTAAAAAAAACCAAAGCAGGGTGGTCTGCTCCCAAATCGCAGAGAACGAACGTGAGAATGTGCGATTACAAACTGTGTCTATAACCTCTTCACCACGGAACCGGCCCACTAACATTAGAGTTAAATATTCAAAGCTGTGTGCTAGTTTAAATTTCTTTTGACTTCCACAAGTTTCCAAGTGCTGTGAAAGCTCCTCTTGCTTTTGTATTCTACAAGGCATATTTCATCAACTATTATGACTGTTCCAAGATAGTTGTAGCAATTCACCTGTGTAAAATTGTTCCCATTTACTTGGCTGTTACATTGTGGTATTACTTGGAGATTACCATATTGAATGTCATGCACTCATAGCAGTTATGTCCCCCTTTGAGCATCAGCTGCAAAACTTTCTGGACCTGAAACAGTGAAGAGTTAATGGTCATCACCATCATCATCAAAATGTGCCCAGCCATCTGACATTGGAATGTCTCTCAATAGATCTCCTTCCTTGATGTTCTAATCACTTCTGTTGATGATATTCCTCCATGCCACCATCTCAGTTCCTTCAGTATTAATTCTTTTGGTCTGCCTCTTGTCTCTTCTCCCACTAATCTTTCCAGTCGTCACGATGTTTTCCAACGCTTCTCTTCTCATTATATGACCTAAGAATACTATTTGCCTCTTTCTGACAATCAAATATATTGTTCTACTTTCACTAGCCCCTTCCAGGCAGTCGTTATTAGTAACACTGGCAGTCCAAGGTATTCATAACATTAACCTCAGAACCCCATCTCTGTTCCTTTCAAGCTCTTACTAATTTATTCATCCAATTTTCCATGATTCACAGCCATACAGCAAAACAGGTTTTATATAACAAGTCAGACTCTCTTTTTGACATTCAATGATAATGACTTATTGCATAAGATACTTTTAATTTGTCTTAAATGCAGATTTTGTTTCACCTAATCTGCTCTTAATCTCTCTCACACATCTTTCATCTGATGTCATGATTATGGTTAATGGTAGTTACATGAAATTACTTACTGCTAGGTAGCATGGATGTGATGAAATCATTCTCATCATTATCTACAATAGCTGCTAGTGCACCCTGCAACAAAGAACTACCGCAAGAAGAATTTGCTGTTGCCCAGTCCACCCCAGTTGAAGATGAAGCAGCTAGGTAGCAGGAACCACGAAAAGAGTTTGATCCAGTGGGACAACCAAATATCACATCACCTTGGTTGATTATATATACAAAACAAACTCATTAATATATTAATATGTAGAGTAACCGTTAAGTAGAAGTTATGTTTATACAGAATAACATGTCACTGTACTCATAGCTACTTCCATATGTGCTCCAGTCACAGATCACGCAGTCACAGTATGTGAATATTTCAAGCAGACTTGTATGTTTATAAAGATACCCCTTCATGCATGCACACATGGCTACTTCCATACAAGTTTCAGTCTCCTCTCACAGACCACGCAGTCACAATATGTGAATGTGTAATGTCAAGCAGACTTCATAAAAAAACCGCCCCTTCATTGCATACACAAATGGCCAATTCTATATGTGCTCCAGTCTTCTCTCACAGATCACACAATCACAATATGTGAATATGTCAAGCAGACTTGTAGGTTTATAAGGATACAACTTCATTGCATGCACACAAAGCTACTTCTATACGTGCTCCAGTCTCCTCCCACAGATCATACAACATATATCAACACAGTGCAAGAACTCAACAGCACCAACAAGGATTCAAAAATCTATTTTGTGGGTAGGTTTTTCTAATTGACATTGAACCCCAACAGCAGCGTATTCGACCTACTCGTTTTTATTTCCAACTGCTGAGAGATTTATAATATGTACAACATGCATACGGGTATTCGTGTTCTTTCACTCTTATCAGAGAAGGATAGGCTTCTGATCCACTACACAGGAATCTGGTTAGCCGCACTTTTTTTTCTAAATTATTTTTTCACATTTTTTAAATGTTTACTTGCTTTGAAGTCAAGTGTAGCCAACATACATGCTACTACTTTTAGTGCGCTGGATTGATTTTTGTGTGTGGATTAGCTTTCTCTATTACCAGTGTCCCTCTGCCATGAGGCGAACCCACTCCGACTTCAGAGGTGCCTGTAATTTATGTCTCCAGGTCAAGGACGAGAAGTCAACATTTTAGTCCAACTGACCATTGTAGTTGTTGAACCCGCTACCTCGGTGTCAGCACACCAGATATTTAAGAGCAAGCATTCTTATCCATTCGGCCATGCTGATCTACATTTGGGAGATGAAATGCAAATGAAAAAGAAGAGGGTAATTAATACCTTCAAATACAAACAAACAGAAAACAACTATTTTCATCACACATTCTGAAAACACAAAACAACTATATCGAATGCCATTCATTCAAATAGTTTCATAAGGTCTCTATATAACTAATTGAATTTGAATCACTTGGCAATTTCTCATGCCAAATCAGTGTTGTGCTTCTCCAGTTTGGGAACCTTATTTAGGACAAAAGATAAACCTGTGGGTGGTAATCACAGGTGTGGACATAATATTCTTTATAATAATGTTGGCTTTTTTTATATCATTGAATGACACATTTCATTTCCCATAAATTGGCAACTAAGTTGTAAGAAAGACCAACAAAATCTAATAAACACTTACCTGGCAAATTTGTTGGAGTTGTAGATGTTGTGACTAAAGATGGTAAGGTGACTTTTCCTAGAAAAACCAAAGCAATTCTCTTCTAATAACATGTTAAAGTTTCCATTGTTATCTGAATTTAAGTTGTTTAATAATTGCAATTTTAATCATTGTAAGTTTGCCTTGAAACATCTCTGCTAACCAACAATGCAGATATTTGCCAGTACAGACATATGCAACACACGCTCTACTAATGAAGAATCAAATTAACTGGGCTGGTCACTTAACTCGTAGGCCAGATCACAGGCTCCCTAAACAAATTTTTTACGGCGAGTTGTGTTGTGGTAAATGCTCTCAAGGCGGCCAGAGGAAATGCTTTAAAGACACTCTGAAAATCTCACTGAAAGCTTTTGGAATTCATCTTGACACCTAGGAGACTGCTGCTAAAGACCGTAATTCATGGCGTGCATCATTACATAAGGGTGCAGTCACTTGTGGAGCAACCAGGACTGCAAGAGCTGTGAAGAAAAGGCTGGACAGAAAAACCACTGCATGTCAAGCATTCTTTGCCCACATTGGCAAAGAACATTTCGAGCCAAAATAGGCCTTATCAGCCATCTAAGAACTCACGGCTTCATACTTTCAACCCCACTGGATGAAATGAATGGTCATCATTATTCCTGATGGACAAAAAACATATGCAACATGTGGGGGAGCAGGGAGAACAGCTGAAGTCGGAAGCTATTAACAAGGCATGATTAGGGTACTTCAAAACTAGATGAAGCGCTGATTAACTTAAAGGCTACATGAGGTTGTTCATTCTGAAGACAGACATGAAGTTATACTAAAATGTCACTCCACCATACATCTAGCTTTGTAACTGCCCAATCAGTGTGATAGTGTGATTAAAATCTAATTTTCACATTTATCTAAGATATTTTTAAACTTTAAATATTCCGTTGCTGAGGAGCTTTTATAATTTTGGGATTGTACAAGGGTCTGCTCTTTACATTTTCAACTACAAAGGAATCTTTAACTTTCACTGCAAGCTTATGAGACATCCTGTTTTTTTCCCCACTCTATCTAAGAAGGCTAGGTACTGAATTCACTACTCTAGAATGGGGTAATTAGGGGAGGTGGGGAGGAGTTGTTTCTTCAAGTCCCTTATTTTGTAAAATCATCCACAGCTGCATATATAAGTAGCATTTCTCCAGTTTGAATAATTGCATTGAATGTTCTTATTTGCTGCAGTTGACCTAATGTTTATCAATTTTCTGTCCATGTGTTTAATACCTATTTCATCTTTCCATACTATGAATCAGTAAAATATATGACAAACCACAAATTAAAGGTTCTGAAAACACTCCCTGGAAGCTTCACATTGTGTACAGCTGAGAACTAACATCAGTGCACACTGTGCAAACTCACCAATGTTCTAGATCCTTCAGGAGACATCAAACTGTCAATACAAAAGACACATCCATCGTGCTTTTAAAGGACTCAAAACTCCAAGGAAAGACCGGGCGGTCATATAATCAGATTGCTACTGGTACCATTAGTGATTGGACTCTCTGCTGGCTGTTGAAGATGAGGATGGAGCACTATGGGAATGTCCCGAGCGCTGTGATTTGGTTCCTGACTCAACTCAATATCAATCAAACTGTATGTATGCTCTTAACCCTACAGTGTTACAGACATGCACTCTCCATACCCATCTACTCATGGGCCCTTATGCAGCATCACCCTCAACGACAAATTCCAGCAGTCTTATACATCATTAGGAGTTGTTGTCATTTGTGAACTCACCTCTCAAAAGTGTTTTTTTTATTCCATCCCCTATAGTAGCTGAGTTTATTTTTGTTCCAGTCAATCAACTCAGCCTTACATAATGGGTACCAGATTTCTGGGAAAGCAAAGAAAACCTATCCATATTTTCACTCATATGTTGTTTTAGTTGTTTTAAATATGAGTTTGCCACAATATCCCCAACATGCCTTGCACATTTAGCTTTTAATTACATTGTGGCCAGACTTTCCAAAACAATACGACTCATACCTTTCTTCTTACATATGTACCCGTGTCTGTTCTGGCAAGGTAAAGCATCCCATCGTCCACTTTGTCTAACAAATGCCACACAAGAGGCACCCCCACTGTCATCAGGTTGCTCTGAAAATAAACACGAGCATACTGTCTATGATGAAACTTCAGAAGGAAAGAGAGTGAAGAGGGATGGCGTAGATATGCTGTCACTTTGATAAGACTGCGTTTTAATCCAGCTGTGGTATCAACAAAATTCAGAGCATATGCTGTTAGAGATTTCAAGTGAGACGACTGATTTCACTGCACTGGGTTTTTCCTTATCTGTCTCATTCTCTCTGTCTGTCTCTCTCTTTCTCTCTGTGTCTCTATCTCTCTCTGTCTCTCTCTCTGTATCTCTTTCTGTCTATCTCTTTCTCTCTGGCTCTCTTTCTGTCTTTCTTTCTCTTTTTGACTGTGTCTGTCTCTCTCTTTCTGACTCTCTCCATGTCTCTGTCTCTCTTGGTCTGTCTCTCTCTCTTTGTCTGTGTCTCTCTCTCTTTTTATCTCTGTTTATCTCTCTGTCTATGTCACCCTCTGTCTCTCTGCCTCTCTGTATGTCTTTCTCGAATTCTCCCTCTGTCTCTCTCTCTGTCTGTCTCTCTCTGTCTGTCCCTCTGTCTCTGTCGGTCTCTCTCTCTGTCTCGAGCATCACACAAAGCACAAGCTGCACTGCTTAGCAATGACCCCCCAGAGGTCTCTGGAAAAATTGCACACAAATTCTTAACGATGCAGTCTGACTTTCAGAGTATAAGGCAGAAGGCTTGAAATATAATGTTATCTTCCATGATCATGGAGTGGTGAATCAGATGCCTAGTCTTTTCAGATATGGGTATAAAACTGGGAGGATCCATGTGCATACTGTGCACATAAAAAATCTCTTTGCAGGTAGAAAGTCCAAAATATGGCCAAAATAACCACGGCCCTCTCCAACCTGCCCAATTTCTAATATACCTACTACCATAAACAAACTCTCAAACTTACGCTCGTCCCAGTTAAGGAATGCAAAAGGTGATCTATCCACCCAACGCCAGCCATTTCTTGTACTCCTATCATTTGCTCCAATCCAAAAGAAATCAGATGTTAATAGATGTGAAATTGCTGGAAGAAAAATATATTTTTACTATAAGCCACGTTACTATTACACAACAAAATTACAAAAATCAACAACAACAACCAGCAACAATGTCCAAGCAGAGAACAGGGGGGAGTCAGGTAATACTCTCTAGTCATTGTCATACTGGAATCCTGATGAACACAAAATATAACTAGGAAGCTCAATGAAAGGAAAACACATGCAGAAACAAGCAAATGTTTTGACCAAAATCTTTATCAATGAACAAAACCAAAACAATATTTTGTTGATATATAATTGAAATATAAATATGTATATTTAATATTTAGCTGGAACACTGAAATATCACATTCCTAGACAAGTTTGAGACTGTGATAGTACTTCAGTTTTCCAGCTAAGTATTCTTATATTTGTTTTCTCTACCCTGAAACAGTTGTGGCAAAGGGGTTACAAATGCAATTTGTAATCCTGCATACCACTTTCGAAACATAGCTGCGGGTAATTTGGAAGACCGACTTATGTTGGTTTCTATATAATGGTATGAGTACTGGTCATACAGAAAGCAATGGCAAACTACTGAACGTAAATGTGCCCTGGAATCACAAACAGCGAAATAATGCAGGAGTTTACTGCTAAATCCTGTAAAGGATATGCCTGTAAAGAATATGCAACTAGCTGTAAACCCTGAAAAAGCATGCCACAAACAGGAATGATTGAATCAAGTAACTTTTAAACCCTGAAACAGCCTGACATAAACAATGTTGTTGAGTGAATCAACTATTTTTTTAACTCTGAAACAGCATGCCACAAACAGCAATGAGTGAATCAACTAACTTTTAACCCTGAAACAGCCTGCCACAAGCAGTACTGAGTGAATCAACTAACCTTTAACCCTGAAACAGCCTGCCGCGATCAGCAATGAGTGAATCAACTAACTTTTTAACCCTGTAACACATACCACAAATAGCACTGAGTGAATCAACTAGCTTTTAACACTGAAACAGCCTGCCACAAACAGCACTGAGTGAATCAACAAAAATGAGAAGTAGAATTGATAAGCTTTACTAGAACACAATCAAAAGTGACACAATAGACGCTGCGGTTTAAACCCTCATCATCACACAAACAACTGATAAAACTACATGAAATATCTTACATGAAAATATATATAAAGCTCTGTTTCCTTGTTATTGACTTGACACATGTGTAGCTTAAAGACTCGTGTATAGAAGATGGAAAATGAATAACAGCATTGACATGTAGAGGCAGCAGAATCAGTAGAAGAGGTATATACCACAAGCATTGCAGTACTGAATGGTAGCCACAATAAACATTACCTTATATACTACAACCATACATTCAAAGACTGTCCATAAAGTTTTTCCTAACCTGATGCAAAGGCATAACATAGAAAGTAAAAAGAAGTAGGCTTTACCTTAATGGAAACAAAGAACTTTTATATGCAAGATATGTGCCTCACAATGGTACTAATTATTCAAACAAGTTTCTGAATTGTTAAATTAATGTTATCATCATACATTTACTTTTGACATGAAAAGATCTATTTTATATTTAAAAATATAATGGGATATTAGTTATCCTGTCTTTGACACATATAATGAGATATCAGTTATCCTGTCAGTGACACTTACACATACAACAAGATATTAGTTATCTTGTCATCAACACTTCCACATATAACAAGATATCAGTTATCCTGTCAGTGACACACATATAACAAGATAACAGTTATCCTGTTATCAATATTTCCACATATAACAAGATAACAGTTATCCTGTTATCAATATTTCCACATATAACAAGATAACAGTTATCCTGTTATCAATATTTCCACATATAACAAGATAACAGTTATCCTGTTATCAATATTTCAACATATAACAAGATATAAGTTATCCTGTCAGTGACACACATATAATGAGATAACAGTTATCTTGTCATCAACACTTCCACATATAACAAGATATCAGTTATCCTCTCATCAGCACTTCCACATATAACAAGATATCAGTTATCCTTTCTTATACATATAATGAGATATCAGTTATCCTGGCTTACATATATAACAAGATATCAGTTATCCTGTCTTGCACATATAACAAGATATCAGTTATCCTGACTTATACATATAATGAGATATCACTTATCCTGTCAATGGCACTTGTAATGGCACACATATAACAAGATATCAGTTATTCTGTCAATGACATTTACACATATAATAAGATATCAGTCATCCTGTCAGACACACTTACACGTATAATGAGATATCAGTTATCCTTTCAGACACTCTTACATATATAATGAGATATCAGTCATCCTGTCAGTAACACACATATAATGAAATATCAGTCATCCTGTCAGCAACACTTACACATATAATGAGATATCAGTTGTCCTGTCAGAAACACTTACATATATAACAAGATATCAGTCATCCTGTCAGAAACACTTACATATATAACAAGATATCAGTCATCCTGTCAGTAACACTTAAATATATAACGAGATATCAGTTATCCTTTCAGCGACACTTCCACATATAATGAGATATTAGTTAACCTGTAAGTGGCACTTACACATATAATGAGATATCAGTTATCCTTTCTCATATATATATAATGAGATATCAGTTATCCTGTCATTGGCACTTACACACATAATGAGATATCAGTTATTCTATCAATGGCACTTACACATATAATGAGATATCAGTTATCCGGTCAGTGGCACTTACACATACAACAAGATATCAGTTAACATGATCAGTGGCACTTACACATATAATGAGATATCAGTTATCCGGTCAGTGGCACTTACACATACAACAAGATATCAGTTATCCTGTCAGTGGCACTTACACATACAACAAGATATCAGTTATCCTGTCAGAAACACTTCCACATATAATGAAATATCAGTCATCCTGTCAGTGACACTTACACATACAACAAGAAATCAGTTAACACGATCAGTGGCACTTACACATACAACAAGATATCAGTTAACACGGTCGGTGGCACTTACACACAAGAAAGATTTGCTCCTGACCACTGGATATAGATGCCAGGTCACCGCCCGCGCTTCTACAGTTTGATCTAGCATCCATCCAAGACAGGACATCGGTATTGAACTGAACACAATTGTCAGAGTTATTAACACTTATCCATCCTGAATCACAGTTTGTGCTTGAGGCAGCTGCAAATAGAAACAGTATGGCCTTACTTTCTCAAATTTTTTTTTTTAAATGGCAGTGCTTATTTCCTACACTATCCTACATACTGAGGAGGAAATCTAAGCACCTGTACACTTGTCCAGCATACAATTGTGATAGCCCATTTTGATAATTTGACTTACATCTGTGTCTGTAACACTGATGTTGAACTGCAGATAAAGATCATCTCTATGCTGCATACTTGGTTCATAACACTATACGGCTCTAAATCATGAGCTCTAAATACAAGAGATGAAAAGAACTTGGAAGCTTTTTATATTATGCTATCACAGGATCAAAGAGATCATCTGCAACAGCCAGCAAAGAGTCCCACTGTCAATGGAACCAGTTGCAGTCTGATTACGTGTCTGTCTAGCCTTTCCTCAGAGTTTCGAGTGCCGGCCAGATCCTCTCTCTGGTCACTCCCTGCTGCATCATTCTCTCCAAGCCGTGATGATCTACCCGTTTTTCTGCACTATACTCTTTGCTGTTGATTGTCTCTCATCATTAAGGGGAATTTCTGTGACTTCTAAAGTCTCGTAGCATGAAACTTGATAGTCCTATAGGACCTGATAGAACAGCTTGCATATGTTGGTTGAGGGCCTGTGATAGGACAGATTTTCATATCTTGATTGAGGGCCTATGATAGGACAGCTTTTCATATGTTGGTTGAGAGCCTATGATAGGACAGCTTGGCATATGTTGGTTGAGAGCCTATGATAGGACAGCTTGGCATATGTTGGTTGAGAGCCTATGATAGGACAGCTTGGCATATGTTGGTTGAGAGCCTATGATAGGACAGCTTGGCATATGTTGGTTGAGAGCCTATGATAGGACAGCTTTTCATATGTTGGTTGAAGGCCTGTGATAGGACAGCTTGGCATGAGTTGGTTGAGGGTCTATGACATCATCATCATGTGGCAGTTCCTTTGCAGAACGTAGCTCTCATCACAACCAGACAAAAAGTCTCTCAATCCTTTGCCAGTTCTTATGCCTCATTCATTGTTAGACCCATGGTGTCTGCAGTGTTCTGTGTTTATCTTACCTTCATGCTAGCTGACCCCCTTCTCTTCTTCCAGGAACCATGAGTTCCATCACTGTTATTTCCCGCCCATTGTTCTTTGAACATGGAAGAAAGCCCTGACTCATACACAGCATCATGTCTCAGAAACTGAAATGCTATTGGCCATATACCTTGGAGAATGTCAGTATTGTTTGGTCCATGATATCCTAAGGACTTTTCTGTTACATTTAAGTTCAAAAGCTGCAATCTTTTTCTTTAGTGATTGTGAAAAGGTCTGTGACTCACATCCATGACTCACATCCATGATTCACATCCATACCTTGTCACATACAGGCTTTATCTTAGCTAATCGCAGGGTTGACCCTCCCTTCATTAGCCCTGCTCCAGGATGCCCCAAATGAAAATGACGAAAGATCTTGGTCAGTTCGAACCCAGTGCTTTGGCATGCCATCAAAGTCCAGCAAGGCATCACATATCTCACTGACTGAACTGTCATTTACTGCCAATATAGTACCTTGCGGTGTATGGCAGAGGGGTCTTTGAGCCTGAGGAATTAAGGCCACCTGGCTAGTGCAGTCGCCGCGAACTGTGCAGGTTACGATTTTCTTTTTGCCCCTGACAGAGGGCACTGAGGATCACACTAAAGGTGTCCATGTTAGTAAGTGGGAATGCTACCATTCTACTACAGGCTCTAAATAACAGGATGAAATAATTATAGAAAACACAGCAAAGACACTATAAAACACATAAAAGAAGCTACTCACTAGTAACAATCTGTGGGGGGACTGTACCAGCCACTGTATTAGAATGAATGAAAATCAAATACATGTTAAATTCTAATTAACCATATCATTTTAATTTCTAATTAATCGAACCAGTTTAAATTCTAATTAATCATGCCATTTTAAATTCCCATTAATCACGCTATGTTACATTATCAGTAATCATGCAATTTTTAAATTCTCATTAATCATACCATTTTAAATTCTCATTAATCATACCAGTTTAAATTCTAATTAAACATGTCATTTTAAATTTTCATTAATCATACCATATAATGATGAACTAAAGAAAGTCAGTTAAATTATTATAATCAAGTTTTGAGATGAGATTAATAAATGACTTCTATGATGAGCCACGGACGCATTGCTATAGGGTGTATTTTTAACGACTGTGCAGTATTTGAAAATCTTGCCGGCAAAAGTGTTATATTCACCCTCTTTAAAGTTCATGCAACATAATAGGTAAATACAAAGCTTGGACTGGCAATATTTTCAAACACTGCACAGCCATTAAAAATACACCCTGCATAACGATTAGGATGTTACGCTGACAATGTGATGAGTAGAGTCAGACAAGAACTCAATGACAGCTCTCATTGTTCACTACAGGGGAGGAAACACTGCTCACCTATTCCCCGATGAACTGAGGCCTACAAACATGTGATGGTTCTGTCACTTTACAAAAACCCACAGCATGTCTCTCCTATGGGATTTATTTAATGATTCAGTGCTGAAGGATAATATACCGCCATGTGTGACCTCCCATTTAGACAGAAGGGTGATATATCGCCATACTGGGTCATTATGTTATTTGTTTCATTTTGTGATATCTTCCACAATTTCCTGAAGGCAAATCCAGCTTTATTAGCCACTCGGCCAGCCGCTCCTCCTTCACTAGCTAAGCAATATTCCATTTTGTTACCACAGGGACGCTTATTCCACCTTTGATGACGTCCACACAAAGAGCTTTTGATTTGGACTTTCCACTTAATGGAATCGCTGGCCAAGCAATATTCCATATCATTGTCACTGGGACACTTTTGCCACCGACATACCTGTGGCTTGAAGTATGGCAGGCAAGGGGAAATTTTTCTTCTTCGTACACCTTCAGATGCCAACCTGAACATAGCTAATGAAAGCAGCAGTCAACTTAAACTTGTTGACAGCTCCATAGTTTGTCCTGAAGTAAAGTAGTTGTAGGCCAAAATAATTTTCTCTGTTCTACATAAATTGGACACTCCTGCAGCAAACATTTAACTGTCGTTTTACGAGCTCCACAATCACATCCATCAATATCTCCTATCTTTAGTTTATTGAATAAGTGGTATTTCTGGCTGTGTGAAGCCTGAAGACTGCCACTTACTCACTTCAGTCGAGCTAGTAATATGCATCATTTTTCTGATGGCCTGGATGCTCTGATGCCCACTTAGTTTTAGAGGTGCTTTTTATACACCCTTTTTGCCTCATTATAAGTTATATCTATGTCAGGCTGAAGTAGTTGTGTGCCCACTTTTGCCAATCTGTCAGCCTCTTCATTTCCAGGTATACTGCAATGTGATGGGATCTACTGTATTACAACTTTTTGGGGATTTCTGACATAGCCTATGGAGTGCTGCGATCAGATCTACTAGTTCTGTGCTCTTTTTTATCTTCTTTATTGAAACTGACTTTAAAAAGTCGCTTAAAGTTGACAAGATTGCCTTAATTGCACCGGGTTTTATCCCATATGGCTCTGTCTCTTTCCGCAGCGAGGAAAGCATCGCACAAAGCACAAACTCTGCAGCTCTAGCGACGACCCACAGGAGTCCCCGAAAAATTTAACTCGTGAACCGAAGGACGCGCCGAGGAATCGAACCCACAACCTTCGGAGCCCGAGTCAAACGGCTTGACCATCTCGCGATGAAGACTCCCAAACTGACTTTGTAACTGTGAAGATAGTTATATGTTTTTTTATTTTCCTCCATCAAGCTTTCAAGGCCTGTACATCTGCTTTGAAGTTACTTGAGAATTTTCTAGTTGTCACTGACTTGTTTTTTTTTCACTCCATTTTTTAGATTCAGGAGAATTCCTCCTACTCCATATTCTATTGAATTTGTTGCTGATCCATCCGAATATGCATGCGCCCAGGTGCTACTAAGGTAATGTTCTTTAATGTAATTTTAGGATACTTTTCTTCTTTCTTGTTTCTGTTTCATTCTGGGTGTTGTTTTTCTCAAAACTATGAATTTTTCTATCATCTCAAGCAGCTGCTGCTGTCTTCATGCCTCCAGTTATGATCCACATTCCTTGATTTTGGACTATTTATTTTGTTAAAGTTTGACTTAGCTGTTGTTGCCCAATCTGCAATGCCATATTCCAATACTGGCCTTGCCCGTCCAGTATATAGCTTCCTGAGACCTTTCTCATCTGCTCCCTATGTTGTACCAGCAAGCTTTTCATCTTTCATGATTGCCATTCTTTGCCCTGCTATTGATCGATTTTTCTCAATCTGCATCTTCCATGTCAGATGACAATCAAAGGTGACATCTAGATAGTTTGGATTTTCTTTGTGACACAATTTTGTTTCCATTCAATACTAACTTAGGGTGTTGCATTTCATTTGAGAGAGAGAACACTGTGCATTTTGTTTTCTCCTCACTTATCTTCACCAGCCATGATTTTGACCATTCCTGTAGCGCATAAAAGGCCTTCTGCATTCTATTGTTAGCTGTATGATAGATCATTAGCCATTTGGTTCTTCCAGGTATTTTCCTTTATTTGAGAATGTAACAGTATAGCTTCCTTCCATGCCTGTGGGACTATTCCTAATTTCCAGCTGTAAATTCAGACTGCTAGTAGTTTCTTTTTTGCTATAGTACCCGGTCATATTAGTACTTATCATTCCATCCTTTGCTGGTGATTTCTTCTTTCTAAGGGTACTCGTTGCCTGTTCCATTTCCTCCATTTTAAAATTTACGATCATATATTCTGCTAATGTCTTTGCATTATTATGATGTGTTGCTTGTTGTTGGATTTAATGTTCTTTTACATTTTGCTGAGATGGCTTTGAGAGAGATGTTCGCTTCAGTTGTTTGTTCTCTCTCTGCTGTCTACCTGGCATCTTTAACTT
The DNA here is from genome assembly GCA_014155875.1 of Cepaea nemoralis. Classification (NCBI taxonomy): domain Eukaryota; kingdom Metazoa; phylum Mollusca; class Gastropoda; order Stylommatophora; family Helicidae; genus Cepaea; species Cepaea nemoralis. The sequence continues at coordinate 345,840 of JACEFZ010000220.1, forward strand.
TATCCTCCAAATTGTGTAGTTTTTCAGTCCAGTATGGTTTGTAATTTTTCTTCACCCCTCTTGGAAGGACTCAGTAGTCGCTTGTGGTATTGCTTTGTTTAGACTTTCAGCCCTCTGTTTCATGGTGCCATGTCATGTTTTTATGTTTTCACAGTATTTCTCTGTTAGTGTTGCAAATCTATTCCAATTACACTCATTTGTAATTCCAGCGGAGCAAAAGCTTTTGCTCCTGTGGAACATACTCCATATTCATTACAAGCTTGATTGGTCTGTAGTCACTGCCTGCTAACAGGTCAAGCACATGGCTATCGATTTTGTAGAGGACGTCTCCTGTGCTAAAAGCTAAGTGTGGAATGGATGTGGTATACCATTTCCTAGAGTAGAAGTTTGGCGTGTCATCCGGTTTGGTGAATAGGTTGAAATTAGAGTCTATTTCCCAGTCCCCTACATTATCTCCTCTGTGGTCAGTATCTGGGTATCCCCATCTTTCTGAGTGGCTATTAAAGTTTCCTACTGTATTGCCAGTCTCCCTGGCATAGGGGTTAAGGACATCGTTCATAATTCCGTATACTCTCGTATGAAACACAGCTGCACGAGATTCGGCGGCGGTGTGTGTCGTGTTGGTTACTTAAGGGAGTATGTGAGCCGGACGTTCAGAAAGCAATGGCAAACTACTGAATGTAAAACATGCCAAGACATCAACAGCAGCTGAAAAATTCCGGTGTTTACTGCAATGTCCTGTAAAGGATATGCACACACACAAAAAACAATTGCAGTTTGTGTCAGTTATTTTCATGTTTGAAAGTGTAAGGTCCTTATCTGCTGGGCTATATAGATTGTAAATTTTTATTTTCGGGGGTGCACTATCACCACCTGGCAGGACTCCATGGGATTAGCACTATTCTGATTTCTTTTAAATTGTGGCATCACTGATTGATTGAATCACATTGTACTGTTTTGTCAAGCCTATGGCTCAGTACATCCAACCATTTCTTCAGGTTTGTTTCCCCCATCAACCTACAAGGCAGCAGGTTTGTATCTCTCTTCATCTGGTTCCCATCCCATGACCTGTCCGACAAGGGGGACCCTACTAGTAGCTGTGCTACCGTTGGCATAGCTTTTGGTACACTCAAACCCCTCTACTCCTGTCTGCGAAATTACCAGTTCTAAGGACACTACTTTCTGAACTTAGCAGTCAGCATAAGTTCACCATACAGTAGATACCGTCACACTGTGGAGTACCCGGAAACGACAGAGCTGATCGATTGGCTAAGAAAGGAGCAAAAGAAGAACAGCCTGATGTGTCCATTACATTCCACCAAAAGAAAAGAATGATCAAATCAGTCAGAAAGCCACCAAACCCTACTCAAGACGACTACCACGTTATGGACAGATCAGAACAAATCATTGTTCTGTGCCTCAGAACAGGACACAATAGATTACGCAACCACATGTATACAAAATTCAAGATTGGTGACTCAGCAATGTGCACATGTGGTTTGGCGTCGCGGACAGCAGAGCACATACTCCAGGACTGCCCAAACTACAACATATCCAGGCGAACCTTCTGGCCTAGAGAGACAACAGTGGAAGATAAACTCTATGGACCGCTGAGTGAACTAAAAAAAGACTGTTAGATTCATACAAGAGACAATATTGCAGTTATAGACATATTTCAAGCGAACGAAAAAAGAAGAAACCCCTTTACCTGGGTAAGGTGGAGACACAGCAGAAGGAGGCCAAGATAAATTATGCTGGATGGATAGAAACAGTGGCATGGAGGAATATCAGTTGATCCAGAACACCAAAGACCATGGTCTGTGAAGATGCATGAAAGCCAACATCAGCTGGCAGAACACATGATGATGATGAGGAGACAACATGATTAGCTTACATGGGCTTCTCTGGCAGACAAATCTGTTCTGTAAGCCACAGTCGCCATCATCCCACTTGTAGTTCTTGTTGCCATCTATAGCCACACAGTTCTGATTGCCTCCTTCATTGTCAGGCATGTTGGTGTCCCAGTTTGAAAAATTGGTCTACAGAACAATCAATATACATTTTAGTTTTGTCTACAGTCAGTCAGTTCAACAAATAATACAAGGTTTGCTTTTATCAAACGCTAGCCTTCAGAACAATCAATAAATGCTTTTGTTTTATCTAAAGAACAATTAATAAACTGTAAGGGAAATCAAATATAAAATTATAATTCTGAGATTATGCAAAACACAATTGAAAAAGCAGGCAAAAAGCTTCATAACACAGGTGAAACTTTGTTGTCCTCAGGCCATATAGAGGAAAATATAGGCATACGGCAAAGTAGTAGCACTAATGCTATCCAAAGAGGCAGAGAAAGAATTAGTAGAGTGGGAAGCAGTGAGTTCTAGAATAATAACAGCAACGTCTTCAATTACAAAAAAAGTGGCCCAGTGTTACCCGCTACAAATAAAGATGAATCAGTTAATAAACAATTTTACATGAAATTTCAAAGTACATTTAAAGTACTATAGGTAATATTTTTTATTTCCAACTACAGACCGATGTTTAATGTACATACAGGCCCTCCTAGGTGTTCACCCTTCTTAGAGAAAACTAAGCATCTAATCCCCAACCCTAAGATCAGAGGGGAGTTTGTATATCCAGGGTTCCTTAAAGTATAAATATCCACATTTTGATTCCTATCTGATCATCTCAAGTATGAAGTAGACATTGTATACCTAAGTCAGTCCACACCTGTGTCATATGTTGTCTGGAACTGTGGGTATTTTTACATACCTAGCATCTCCACCAAGATATGTATTTGCTTTGTTGCTGTCATCATTGACCATCTATTACAAGGTTTCAAATAACCTTCAGGCACACAAAGTTTCCCAATTCAGATGTGAGTGTATCAACTGGCATCACATTGATCACACCTGTTACAAATCAAATGTTCCCTCTAGGCATTTGGCTGGAGGCTATTGTCTGTGTTATACCTTCTTCTTTTGTTTGCTTGAAATGTGTCGATTATAACAGTACTATAGGAGAACAAGGCCGCTGTAAACAATTGATGGCACGTGTCGATAGATAACAAAGTCCAACTTGCCGATGTATTCAAGTTTATTTGACATCAGTTTATAAAAATACCGTCCAGATGAAAATCATACGTCTTGTTATTATAGACGGCTAATATGGAAGACTGTTTATGTCAACGCGTGAGCAACCCTAGTTACCTAAAACTAATCGTGCTCACGCGTTCACAAATCCATTTCCCCATTTTGCGCAGCATCTATTAACTCACCAAATCCCCAACAGAGATGGTGCTCTGTTACACTATAACTGCAGTATTGTCTCTTGTATGAATTTAACTGTCTTTTTTAGTTCACTCAGTGATCCATAGCTGCTGTCTGCAGCGCCAATCCACATGTGCACATGGCTAATTCGCCAATCTTGAATTTTGTATACATGTGGTTGTGTAATGTAATGTGTCCTGTTCTGTAATGCAAAATAATGATTTGTTCTGGTCTGTCTATAATGTGGTAGTCTTCTTAAGCAGGTCTTGGTGACTTTTTGACTGTTTGATCATTCTTCTCTTTCGATGGTATGTAATAGGTACATCAGGTTGTTCTTCCTTAGCCAGTTGATCAGCTGTCTCGTTTCCCAGTACTTCACGGTGAGATGGTATCCACTGTATGGTGACCTTACCCTGGCTGCCTAGTTTAGAAAGTAGTGTCCATAATACTGACAATTTCCCAGACAGGAGCGCCTCAAGTACTGATTTTGCAAACTGTCAATAGCACCACAGGTTGTGTACCATGGCTGGTACTTAATAATTTCTCTGTTGCTATCTTGATTGCCTGAATTTCTGCATCATAGTTATGTGCAATACCTTAAAATCTGTGGAGAAAACATTACAAACCCTAGGCAGAATCTCAGCCATTCTGTATGTGATGGGCTGAATTACAATCTGGTTACATCCTAATACGCCTCTCCACAATGTGAAGTTTCAATATTGTCCACACTGCTGGTTTTTGGTCTTCGAGAGGGCACCAGGTCGGAAGAAAGGTCTCCACATCAACCTCCCTTTAATGGATGCAAGCCATTTTTTCAGGGCTTAGACAAGTTGAATGCCAAACCATCAGATTTAAGAGCTTAAAACCAAGCAACCAATACAGATTGAATAAAACTAAGTCTTACTTTAACAGTTTCATTCAGCCAAACAAACAGCCCCTCGTTGGCTCTGTCATTCAGACCAATCCAGTAGATACTCTTCTGTGTATATATGAGAGCTGGAATTAAACATCAACAATGCAAAAAATCACAAATCTTTTAGTTGCGAATAAAATCTGACATATTTGGTGTTATTCACAAAGAACAGTAGATATTGCTAATCTGATTTTTATTTTAAGATAACAGATTTATAAGATATTAAATCAACTGGTTTGTATTTTAGGAAGAAAGAAAACATACAGTGCAAACCACAATGATCTGATTATCAGAATTAAGACATTGTGTAAGCTTAGGGCCATGAAACATTATGTTTGAAATACAGCTTTCATTGAAAATATTAAAATTAACTAAATTAGATAAGTACAAAAATAAACATCACAGCATAATATTCCAACATCACAATGATTCTCATTCATTGCCAAACCAGTCAGAAAACAATCAAATACATGGATACAGATATATAGCTAGAATAGTTGCTTCAGCAAACAGAAATATGTACACTAAGATAAGGTATAAGTAAAGGTCCTTTTTACACACTTAATATGCGTTGCAAATATGGGGGATGACCTAATTTGCATAGACCAAACAGCACTCAGTGGCTGATGTGGTTAGTTTTGTGTTGGCAGTCTTTACTTCCCATGATATTTCCTGGTATCTATTTCAGGCGGAGTCACTCGGGCTCCCAGGCCATGTTTTTTAAACTTTTAAACCACCCTGATGTGAATCGAACTTATGACCATTGTTACAGCAGGCAAGCATCAAGCCACTGTGCTACCGCAACTCCCTTAAGGTAAGGTATACAAATAGACATGCTGCTGGGTTCAAGCTGATGACACACTTTAGATCATGGAAAGTGAAATGCAGGTAGCAGGAATGATGAATAGAATTGCAACAGAAAATCAAAACAAAGGCCTCAGTTTAAACAGCACAAAAACAGGAGTAATAGGTAATTGTCATCACAAAGAAAGGATCTATTCTAGAATGCAATATCATAATAAATGAACAATTATGATGAAAATCAAGTAATTCAAATATCAGTGCATCATGAGATCAGCAGATAGAAGATATATTAAAGAGTTTAAATGCAGAATAATTCCAGAGGAAGCAGCTTTCCACAAGATGGAGGATATTCTATCAATGGATGTTTTTTTTCCCTATTGCCGCGCTTTGAACTCAAGCAAAATCCATACACGTGCTAATACTTCTAGTGCACCGAACTAATATTTGTGTGAGGATTAGCTTTCCCTATTACCAATATCCCTGGCCATCAGGCGAACCCACCCCGACTTCAGAGGTATGTGTAATTTATGTCCCCAAGTCAATCCAAGAAGTCAACATTTTAGTCCAACTGACCGGTGTAGTGATTGAACCTGCTACCTTGGCATCAGCACACTGGAAGTTTTAAGAGTGCTCTTACCTATTCAGCCATGCTGGCCTCCATCATTGGATGTAAGAAAGTCCTTGAGAGTTATAAATAACCAATCCTGTTATATGAAAGTCACCCACGCACAACCAATCCTGTTATATGAAAGTCGCCCACGGACAACCAATTTTGTTATATGAAAGTCACCCACAGGCAATCAGTATATTCATGAAAATGTAATTAGCCACTGAAAGAATATGGTGCTACAGAAGAATACAGATATTACCATGAGATATATGAGAATTTACAATCTTTGCAAGATCTCCACCAGACAGACATAGATAGCTGAAGTACTCACTGCTGGCATAAATATTAATGTGAGAATTTACAATTTTGACAAAATCCCCACCAGACAGAGGATAGCAACTGGAGTACTCATTGTTAACATTAATACTGATGACAGAATTTACCATCTTGACAAGATCACCAGACAGACATAGACAACTGTAGTATTCATTATTGACATAAACGTGAGATCTCCACTAGCCAGACGTGGACAACTGACCGTTGACATAAATATTAATCTGAGAATTTACAATCTTGACAATATCTCTAACAGACAGACATCGACAACTGTACTACTCACCATTGACATCAGCATTGAGGTAATGATTTACAATCTTGACAAGATCTCCACCAGACGCCTGGCATGTTTTCCTGGCATTTGTCCATGACTGTGGGGTCGTGAACAGTTTCAAGCATGTTTGTTGGGTGGAATAGCCAGTCCAGCCTGATGGGCAATTCAAAGGAGCTGGAAACAAGAGAAGTCCGAAACAAAATAAAAATAAATAAATTTGTCCCGAGGTAGTTTCCTGCTGTGGGCTGTGATTTGATGTGATAGAGTCATGACATCTTGTAGGCCTGAATGTACGGAGGAATAGGTGGCCAATCTTTCCCTCACATAGTTTTATAACGAATGCAGGCATCCAACAATCATAACATTATCAGTGCAGCTCCCTATGTATATAAGAAAGGATCAACTCAAAATGTTTGATTAACTATCAGTATTTACACACAAACACCATGTTTTATTCACAAATGTTCTGTGAAAATGGTTAGAGCTTTACAGAAAATGGTTAATGAAACACCTACAGAAACACTAATTGATTGATTGATTGATTGATTGATTGATTGATTGAATGGATTCGTGGACCATATTCCTCAAACTGGAAATTATCCTTAGTGATCTGGTCTCCTCTTTTTTAATCCACACCGTGAAGTTCTCAATTCAGTGAAGATATTAATAGTATGTACCTGGTTGTACTGATTTTATTATTATTACAATTAATTTATATATTGAAGCTCCGACAGGCGGACAGATAGAGCATTGTTTGGCTGATCTAGCAGCTTCTATAGCCGGTCTTGTTCCAGACATATTTGTGTCACCTTTCCTCTAGAGTAAACTAGACAGGCCGAGAGAGGGATTATGCTGCATGGGCAACACATGGTCTCTAAATTCAGCCAAGACTTTGTGCTATGGACAGACATAAGTATAACTCCATTTTACAAACTACTGTCTATAAAGATGGAAAGATGTTAGTCAATAATTATTTTGATGTGGGTAGATTTCCTAATTTTTTAAATGTTTTCAATAATTATCCTAATCTTTTCAGATTTTAAATGTTGGGAATCTTTAACATGCATAGCACATAACAGAAGAGTTCCTGTTTGTCAATATTATTCGAGAAGATTAGGTATCCTATCCTATATCCTTGAATCAAGGTTGAGTGAGACTAACATACAATCTACTACTACTAGTCCTGGATCAAGGTGGAAGCTAAGCATCCTTTCCTCTATCCCAGTGTTTCCCAACGTGGGGCCCACGCCCCACAGGGGGGCAATTCGATTGTTAAGGGGGGCAATTCGAAAATGGAAGAAATCAGCTGGATATAACAAAACGGGGAGACTTGAGACTGAAGTTATCTAAATTGGAACCTGACATATACGATCTCTTGCAACAAGCATCAAGCGCCAGGATCTCGCTAAATTTAAATAATAAATAATTACTAATAATTAAAATAATGTAGAAAAATCTTTCATTAAAATTATTTTGTACTTAAATTTCAGCTCTCCATTATATGTTTTAAAATTTTACTTACTGTGTTTTCTCAATAATTTCCTAGTGATTTCTTCCTAAAACCTATCAATCAAGTTTCTTTAGTGAACATTTCAAGTTTTGAATATTAAAAATAATTTATATGTTGGGGGGCAAGTGCATGAGAATTTTAGAAAGGTTTAGGTGGGGCATGGCACAAAAAAGGTTGGGAAACACTGCTCTATCCTAAAATGAACATGGTGGTTAGTCATCAATTCTCTATCCTTGAATTTGGTGGAAGGCTCTACACATCTAATTCTATATTCCTGAATTAGGAGGAATGCTAGTCATCAAATTCCCTATTCCTTGTTCAGGAGAGAGGTTAGGCATCAAATCGTCTATCCCTTCCTGAGGGATTCCCTTTAATGCTGTCACAGGCTTATTCCATAATTCTAGTATAAAGTATTGAATGCAGTTCAATAGTTTGCTCAATTGTTGTGCATAATGTGTCTATCTAGTCAGTGCAGGATCTGTTTGGTCAAAAGCTTGTCTGTTCATCCCTTAGTTGTTTGTCTGTTAATCCCTCCAGAATGATCCTGCTTAATATTTTTCCAGTAACTGATAATAACATTATTATTCTAAGAATTTCACACTCCTGCAGGTTCCCTTTCTTAAGCAACATTCTCTTCAGTCTGCTGGTATTTCTTTATTCTTCTAGTTCTGCTAAATAATGTGTGCACTAATTCAATGAGGTGTTCAAAACAATGTTTTCCCGTAGTGAATTTGAATAACGAAGACACAAACAATAGGTTGCACGATTTATTGCCTAGCATATTTCACTGCATCTCGTCAGGTACATACTGCACAATTCACACAACATAAAGTGAAATAACTAGATAACTCCTTCAAGCTGAAATATACATATATTCACACAGTAATGTTGATTGTCTACCACGGTAATTTTAAACTGACTAACATGTCTTTCTGCTTGCACAAAGCCAGCTTATGTAGGTTCAAACTGTTTGCAGAAGCCATAATGATTAACCTACATAAGCCGGCTTTGTGCAAGCAGAAAGACATGTTAGTCAGCTTATGTAGGTTCAAACTGTTTGCAGAAGCCATAATGATTAACCTACATAAGCCGGCTTTGTGCAAGCAGAAAGACATGTTAGTCAGTTTAAAATTACCATGGTAGACAATCGACATTACTTGCGAATATGTGTATATTTCAGCTTGAAGGAGCTATCTAGTTATTTCACTTTATGTTGTGTGAATTCTGCAGCATGTACCCGACGAGATGCAGCGAAATATGCTAGGCAATAAATTGTGCAACCTATTGTTTGTGTCTTCATTATTCAGTGACGTGTCTTTGTTGACTTTAATAGCTACTACTGGAACAGCAGCTTTCCCATATTTCAGTTGTTTGATAGTTACTTCGCACTTCTTCTTTACATGGTTTTTCATAATTTTTCCAGCTGTTTGTGGCATGCTGAGAGTTAACTAATTCACTGCCAAACAAAAAGTAAGTTTGGACCAGACATGGTGCACAATCAAACAAACAAGTATTGTAATGTAAATTTCTATTCACTTCTTCTTCAGCGTTTCGAGCCATTGAGGTTCTTTGCTGCAGATACAATCTGTCTCCATTCGTCTCTCTGATTGACCTTCTCTTGCCAGTCGTTGATTCCAAGTGCTTGTAGGTCTGTATGTATATTATCTCTCCACCGTCTTCTTGGTCTTCTTCTTCTTCTTCTTCTTCTTCTTCTTCTGCGTTCATCTGGAGTTTTTTTTCCGGGACGTGCTTGCGTTGTGCCTGTTTACAGCAGAGCTGCGTTCTTGCACCGTTAGGCAGACACATCCAACTTCTACGGGCATTTGTTGACCGGGTTAACCTTTCCGGGGCTTTTCAAATGAAATCTTCTGCGTTCGACTTCTTGGTCTACCTCGGGGTGTACGGTCATTTATTTCCTGAGTGTAAGCGAGTTTTGTTTCCCTATTATCTTCCATTCTTTCTATATGCCCCAGCCATTGTAGTCAATTAGCCTTCATGATACCAGTGATTAGCGGGGACTTAAACAGATCATAAATGTCTTTGTTACTTCTTCTTTTCCACTCTCCACTTTGAGTATCCCTAATGGGTCCAAAGATGCGTCTTAAAACTTTGTTCTCAAAGGTTTGTAGCAAGGCTTCATCTCCTTTCGTTGTACACCAGGTTTCTATTCACTGAGCACTGAAATTCTGGAAGATGGGCACCAAAAAAAACAAACGACATGATGATCCTAGAATGGTGATATATCATTCATCTGTCCAAATAGGCAGTCACATCTGGCAATATATTATCCTCTGGCATGGTTTAAACGCAGTGATTCTCAAAATGTTTCATACTGCAATCTCCTTGCCTCTCATAGGTGACAATCCTAGCACCTACATGCATTCATGTTCACATGCACGGATAATTGGCAGCAGAAGAAGAGATGAGCAAGGAAGAAGAGTAGGAGGCAGAGAAGAAAAAGAAGATGTGGAAAAGGATGAGAAATAAACAAAGAGGAGGAGAAGTTACAAGCATTACTTACGTTGTGTTGTAATTACAATTGGTGGAGCATTTATGTCCCTCTGGCAAATTAAAGAATATGATGAATTATCACAGCTTGTTGTAACATACCATTTCAAGTTGTAGGACCCTGGGGTAAAATAAAGACAACAAATTAAAGAATATGATGAATTATCACAGCTTGTTGTAACATACCATTTCAAGTTGTAGGACCCTGGGGTAAAATAAATAAACAAAAAGAAAATCACAAATTTATCATCATTATTATCATTTACCCTTTGGGTGTCAGCATGGCCAAATGGATAAGAATGCATGTTCTTAAACATCCCATGTGCTGATGCCGAAGTAAGGGGTTCAACCCCTACACTGGCCAGTTGAACTAAAATGTTGACCTTTTGTCCTTGACGTGGGGACCTAAATTACAAGTACCTCTGAAGTCGAGGTGAGTTTACCTGGTGGTGAAGGGCACTGTTAACAGGGAAAGCTAATCCACACGCAAAATTCAGTCCAGCACCACTATAAGTTGTGTGTATGGACTACGCTTGAATTCAAATTGAGCAAGCGTCAATATTTATTTTACACATGGATACCACTAGAGTAACTAATAATGATTGATTGAAAAAGCCTAACAAAAAACAAAATATTATATGCAAATATAAGAAAGCAACAAATAACTTCTTTGGTCACATAATGGGCAGAGAAGCATTGAGAAACATCGTGACGGCTGGAAAGGTCAGTGGAGAATGAGGCAGGTGTAGACCAAGAAAAATGTTGCTGGATATGCTGGGATGGTAGCATGGAGGAATATCATCAGAAAAATGTTGCTGGATATGCTGGGATGGTAGCATGGAGGAATATCATCAGTGAAATGTTGCTGGATATGCTGGGATGGTAGCATGGAGGAATATCATCAGAAAAATATTGCTGGATATGCTGGGATGGTAGCATGGAGGAATATCATCAGAAAAATGTTGCTGAATATGCTGGGATGGTAGCATGGAGGAATATCATCAGAAAAATGTTGCTGGATATGCTGGGATGGTAGCATGGAGGAATATCATCAGAAAATGTTGCTGGATACGCTGGGATGGTAGCATGGAGGAATATCATCAGAAAAATGTTGCTGGATATGCTGGGATGGTAGCATGGAGGAATATCATCAGAAAAATGTTGCTGGATATGCTGGGATGGTAGTATGGAGTAATATCATCAGAGAAATGTTGCTGGATATGCTGAGATGGTAGCATGGAAGAATATCATCAGTGAAATGTTGCTGGATATGCTGGGATGGTAGCATGGAGGAATATCATCAGTGAAATGTTGCTGGATATGCTGAGATGGTAGCATGGAGGAATATCATCAGTGAAATGTTGCTGGATATGCTGGGATGGTAGCATGGAGTAATATCATCAGAGAAATGTTGCTGGATATGCTGAGATGGTAGCATGGAAGAATATCATCAGTGAAATGTTGCTGGATATGCTGAGATGGTAGCATGGAGGAATATCATCAGAGAAATGTTGCTGGATATGCTGAGATGGTAGCATGGAGAAATATCATCAGAGAAATGTTGCTGGATATGCTGAGATGGTAGCATGGAGAAATATCATCAGAGAAATGTTGCTGGATATGCTGGGATGGTAGCATGGAAGAATATCATCAGTGAAATGTTGCTGGATATGCTGAGATGGTAGCATGGAGGAATATCATCAGAGAAATGTTGCTGGATATGCTGAGATGGTAGCATGGAGAAATATCATCAGAGAAATGTTGCTGGATATGCTGAGATGGTAGCATGGAGAAATATCATCAGAGAAATGTTGCTGGATATGCTGAGATGGTAGCATGGAGAAATATCATCAGAGAAATGTTGCTGGATATTGTAACAGTGTAGGTATAATTGGGGTCTATTGGAAAACTCCGATACAGCACGATTGAGCATTGAGACTGAAAGGGGGGGGAGATGCTCAATCGTGACGTATTGGGTTGGTATGGGCAGTTAGAACCCAGATTGAGTAGCGAATGGAGGTGTTCATCGGAGCTTTGTTATATTAAGCCAATAAACGTTTTATCAACAAACAAACGACCGGCCTTCGTCTTATATTACACACTGTTATAAGAGGCGAAATGGTGCCGTGACCAGGATGCGAACCTGAGGCTGAGAAAGATAAAACTATGCAAAGTCGGAGTTGAATAACGTCGTCGCGGAAAGATTCAAGCGGCACGTGAAAGAACAACTATTGAACCTGGTAACAAGCCGCACCAAAAGATGGCCAGCAAGTTATAAGACGAGATAGTAATAATATCTGAATACAGAGGCCAAAAGCTCGCCCAGGAGTGGTCCTTTGTAAGTCTTTTTTAAGACTTCAGATAAGAAGTTTGTTGTACCAGCCGTTTTGCAGAGGTCACGGTGAAGAAAGTTGGTATGGCCGCCCTTCTGCAGGTTGACTGTTAGCAAGAGCCATCAAAGCCGCTGCCTTACATCATTTTGATTGACCAGGAGTGATCCTGTCCTGAAAGTTTGGGCAAACCAGCAATTTAAGTTCCTCAAAGTTAAAGAGCTAATCAGGAGTTGTCAGGACAGCATGATCGTTGATCGGGCCATAAGTTCTTAAGACACGCCATTATCGTTGGGCCTTGGCTGATCCTGATCCATTTTTGGGCCTTGTCATTCCTATGACCCAAACACACCTGATCCATCCTTGGGCCTCGTTAATCCTATGACCCATTCCAAACGACGTTGAAGGACCCACCTGAGAATCAAGGAAGGGACCCAACCAGGGGTCGAAGATTTTCCGGCAGCCCATGAGATGTGACCCAACCAGGGGTTGAAGAATTTTCTGGCAGCCCATGAGAAGGACGAAAGTACCTGAGGGAAGAGAAGTGGTAGCTGAACTCCACCACCTGACTCCTGAGACTAAGTTTCACCTAATGCGGGATCTGGTTGGTTGAACTGAACTGAAGGTAACAGAGTAATTTAGAAATAGACTCAGAGTGGTATATTTCGAGGTCTCCCGTGAGGTTCCGAATTCCTTAATTAGAGTGGAGTACAGAACATTATCTACAAGGAACCTTCTTCTGATTGCCACCAGTTTGAGTTTTTTTTCGAGGACAGGGTTCATTAATCCTATGCTCAGACAGGACATCGTTGGTGCTTCTTCTGATTAATGTAATATCTTACAATATTATAACCAACTGAATTGTGCTGGTTGGGATTTGGGAAATTATAATTGTGTGATTGGTTGCTTGCTTTGTTTTGCTATTTTTTTCAGCATGGCGGAACAGGACACCTTAGCACAAGTTCTGACAGGCGTAGGAACAGCAGTAGGCCGACTTAATATGGTGATCAAACAACAGGGGATGGCAACAGAAATTGTGAAATTTAGTGGACAGGCTAAGGACTATAAGAAGTGGGTCACCTCTATAGAAAAATATGCCTATTTGATCTCGGCAACAGATGAAGAGAAAATGAGACTAGCGTATCAGACGGCAACAGAACCGGTCTCAGATCATATAAGAAGAAAATTAGAGGCTAGGGTAGATGAGACATGGGAACAATTCAAAGAGGACCTAGCAAGAAAATATGCAGAAATTACGGATCCGCAACATGCATTTTCGGTGTTGAGGCAGGCTAAACAAAATAACGGAGAAACGGTACAGTTGTTTAGCGATAGGTTGATTAACCTGGCTGAAGAGGCATTCTTAGGACAGAATGTGCGAGGGGAGGAGGTGGAAAGGATGTTGGTAGGGATTTTTGTGGATGGCATCAAATCTGATGGTTTGAAACTTAAGCTGATGAGGGATAACCCTGAGAGGTTATCACAAGCGGTGGATATTGCGGTGCAAGAGGAAAATTTGAGACGAAGGTTTAGATTAAGAACAGGACGAGAAGTGGGAAGTAATAGAGACGACAGAATTGAGGAACCCATGGAGATAGGACAAACAAGATTCGGATGGAATAGGAGAGGCGGTATACAAACCTTACAAGGTAGAAATAGGAGCGATTATGTTGAAAGAAGAAATGTGAGATACCCTACAAGTGAGGCAGTAAGAAACACAAATAACACAAACATTGTCTGTTGGGTTTGTGGTCAACGGGGACATGTTTCTCGTTTTTGTAATAACAGGCGTGTCCAGTCGAATACACAGAGTAGATATGATAATAATAGGGTGACTGGGAATGTTGTTGATGGACACAGGAATTTTACAGGTACAAGAACACAGGTAAATCGGCGCCCTACCTATTAGACAGGACCTATGATAGGAGGGTAAATAATAGGGTCCCAAGTGTTAGAGAGTATGTTAATAACAAGTATAATAGATCGAACAGAGAATATTTTCAAATGGATGAAGTCAAGAAATTTATAGAAGAAAAAACAGATTATAGCTCGTGTATATTAGAAATAGGGAAGTATAGAGTTCGTACATTAATAGACTCAGGAGCTCAAGTTAGTGTAGTAAAAGAAAGTTTTTTATACAAAATAGTAAGAAATTGTAGAGTATTTAAGTGTAGTAATAATTTACACTCTGTTACTGGACAGAATTTACAAGTAGTTGGACAAACAATGATCAATTTTAAATTAGGAGGGATCAACATAAGACACCTTTTTCATGTAGTGAGGGGTTTAAATAGAAATATGTTGATAGGAAGAGATTTTTTGATAAAGAATGGGATAAGACTTTTTTATGATTTACATAAGTTAAAATTCAGAGACTTATATATAGATATGGAAGAGGATATGCATATAGCAGCACTAGTTAGGGTCAAAATGACAACGACATTAAAACCACAGTCGGTTAATTTGATACAAGCGAAGCTGAAGAGAAACCCATATTATGTGGAAGGAAACACAGTCAGAATCACTGAGTTACAAGAAGAAATAATTGATGAGCCTGGTTTGGAGGTTCCAGATGGAGTAATGAAGTTGGATAAACACTTAACCTTTCCAGTAATGGTTATCAACAACACAGGGAGAGAAATCAAGTTATACAGAGGATGTGTGATAGCAAAGTTAGATCATAACATTAGTGAAATATTGGCAACGAATAGAACAGAAGTGTCGGGAACAAGTTATTTGGAAACTTCTAGTGAAAGGAGAAGTGACAGACGCGGATGCGGAAGAAGAGGGAAAATCGGAATGAATGAATTGATCCATCCATTCGGAGAAAATAAAGTCCATATACATTCACTAGACAAAATAACAAGGGAACAAGAATTGCTGTCACAGTTAAAAGCTTCGCCGGAAAATAAGGAAGTGTTAGAACAGTTTATAAAGCAAAATCAAGATGTGTTTGCGGTTAATGATTTGGAATTGGGTAAGACGCGGACGGTTACGATGGAGATAGACACGGGAGATCATCCACCAATAAGTCTAAAACCATACAGAACTCCATTAAGAAACAGAGAAATAATGGAAAAGGCAATAGAGGAGATGCTGAAAGCAGGAATAATAAAAAGGTCGAAGTCAGAATGGTCATCTCCGGTCGTCATAGTGGCCAAGCCTGATGGTTCCGAGTCGCTTCTGTTGCGACTACAGGGCGTTGAACAAAATCACTAAGAATGTAGCATACCCACTGCCGGTAATTGATGATATTTTGGGGCTACTTAATGGCTCTACATATTTCACAACGTTGGACGCAAGGTCAGGGTTTTGGTGTATTCCGATGTCAGAGGACGCGCAACGGAAAAGTGCCTTTTGTACCCACATGGGCTCGTACGAATTCTTACGAATGCCTTTTGGAGTCAAGACAGCGCCCTCACACTATATGCTCTTAATAAATGAAGTTCTAGAGGGTATGCAAAGGTTCGCTCTTGCTTATATTGATGATATATTGGTCTATACCAAAGGAGATGTAGAAGATCATTTGAAACATATTAGACTAGTGTTTGACAGGTTAAGAAAGCATGATGTGAAGTTGAAGCTTAGTAAGTGCCAATTTTTAAAAACAGAAACAAAATATTTAGGGTATATTATAAATAGAGAGGGTATAAAACCAGACCAGAACAAAATAAAGATTATTAAAGAGTTACCTGCACCAACAAACGTTAAGGAAGTACGTGCTTTTATAGGAACGTGTGCGTATTATAGACGGTTTATTCCGGCATTTTCAAGGATAGCTGAACCAATTACAAATTTAACAGCCAAGTACGCCAGGTTTAAGTGGGATGATGAGTGTCAAAAAGCCTTCGACTATTTAAAAAACAGCTTAACACTGGTACCACTATTGACGCATCCAGACTTAAACAAACAGTTAATACTATACACAGATGCTTCAGACAATGCAGTAGGAGCATGTTTAGTACAACCATATGAAGGAAAAGAATCTGGAATACCAGGGGTAAAAAATGAAAGACCTATCTACTTTTTGTCTCATAAGCTTAGTAAATCACAAAAAAAATGGAGTACTATCGAGAAGGAGGCTTACGCGATTCATTACGCTCTTCAAAAACTTAATTACTATTTACATAACGCAAGTTTTGTTATTAGAACTGACCACATGCCTTTAAAGTCTTTTTTAGAAGCTCCAGTGCAGAACAGGAAAATACAGACATGGGCATTGAATCTACAGGGGTACGACGCGAAAATTGAGTACATACCGGGTAAGATAAACACATGCGCTGATCTTTTGTCTAGAATTCCATATACACAGTCATCAGAGGATACAGAAGAGGAGGCAGCCGAACCAGAGATAGACGACAGGAATTGGCAGGTAAATATTCTGGATTCTGCTATAATAAATGGGGGAGAATTTGATAGCTTACCATCAGATCAAGAGTCTGAACATAGAGAAGAAGATCTACAGTTAGCACAATTCAATATGAAAGAAGAGCAGGATTTGGACCCAAGAATCATACAAATAAAGGAAAAGTTACGAGAAACAGAAGATAACAAATATAAAAGGAATTATTTGCTATTACAAGAGGATGGACAGTTATATTATATGTGTGAAAAGAACGAACAACTAAGGAAATATATTCCAAAGCATTTGGAAAATGAACTTTTAAAAGCATATCACGATGAAAATGGACATCTCGGTAGAGACAAACTAGTGAAAGCACTTACAAGTAAATATTATTGGCCAAACTTATTTAAATCTGCATGCAAATATGTAGATACGTGTGAAAAGTGCAGATTAAGGAACATGAAAACAATAAAGTCTCCATTACAGGACACAGATATTCCTCACTTCCCAATGCAAAAGATTAGTTTAGACATATCAGGTCCACACCCCAGAACATTGTCAGGAAATGTATATTTAATTCATATAGTAGACATCTACAGTCTTTGGCCAGAGGTTTATGCAATTCCAGATAAGAGCGCGGATACTGTCATTAATATTTTTTTACAGGAGTTCGTACCAAGGTTTAGTTGCCCACAAAGTATACTTACAGATAATGGTAGAGAATTTGTAAATAAAAAATTCGAAAAGTTATTAAAAGATTTAAACATAAGACATATAAAGACCTCATTTTATAGACCTTCGTCAAATGCGAAAAACGAGCGTCAACATCAGACGTTATACAACATTGTGGCAAAGATTATTGATGAACATGAAAAAGATTGGGATCTATTTTTGGGACCTGCTCTTAGCGCTATTCGTACAAATCAAAATGAGAGCACGGGTTTTTCGCCATTTTATTTAATACACGGGAGAGAACCAATATTACCTATAGATAATTTATTAAAACCTAGACGGAAATATATGGGTGAAGATTTTCAAGAGGTCATAATACAAGAAATGCATAAAGCACATATGAGATTAAGAAATAATATAATAAAAGCTAGGGAAAGACAGAAAAAGTACAAAAATGTAAATACAAAATTACAGGAGTTTAAAGTAGGTGATAGAGTTTATTACAAAAAGCATAGAAGAAACTCTAAGTTTGATTCTCGTTGGATTCCAGGTTATTACGTTTTGGAAAAACTGGGTAATGTATCGTATGTTATAAAGAACCAGGTCACAGCACACATAGCAAGGGCACATGTTGAACACTTAAGAAGAGATGAAAATGAGATAGAAAATAATAATTATAATAATAATTGTTATTCGGATGCAAAATTTTTGGATGAACAAGTTGTTACAATAACTCCAGATCTTAGAAGAGCTACAGTAACCCCAGATCTTAGAAAAGAACCAGAACAAAATCGGTTGTTAGCAAATACAAGTTACGAAGAACAAGAACAGACAATTCCGAAAAGAATGGAAGAAGAAGGGACAAATGAAACTCATTATGATAGTATGGAAGAGACACAGGTGCTCCATTTAAAAATACTAGACAAGCAACAAAAAGAAGAATGGACAGTCAAAGAGATAAAGAAGTAAAAAGACAGAGAAGAATTAGAGATGATTCAACAAGCGGAGACGATATACCTATACTAGAAAGATCCTTAAGAAAGAGTGATCGACAAATTAGGTGGGATGTTGAACGGAAGAAATTAGCGGCAGCTAAAGAGAGACATACAGACGAAGAAGAAGAAATGGATGAAAAGTCAGAGTCAAGTAGTAGTATGGAGGAGGCTAGTAGGTTGTACGAAGAAGAAGATGTTGATATAGAGTTAGCACTTATTCAGAGAAACTTAGAGTTGTTGAGGAAATGGAAACGTAAGAGATAGATAAATCGAAAGTACTGTAGATAACAAGAAGAAGTATACGAAACGGTGGAAAAAGTGGTCTTGAGATATTAGTACAGTGGGTGAATGTATTTTTTTATTGATGTTAGAAGTGCCATGTTTAAAGATAGGGGTTAACAAGTTATAATAATAATAGACAGGACAGATCACAAGTACGTTGATAAGTAGAGGATGGCTACATTGAGTTAATGTTGGATATAGGTTACAGTGCTTACTTAAGAGCTTATTCAGGATACTATGTGCTGTTAAGAGATAATAAATAGATAATTCTGGATTACTGATTTGTTTATGTAGATAGAACAGATATGTTCATAATTGATCTGTAGTTAACAGATATATAGATAGGAGGTTTAGTCTTCTCGGTCATATAAATACTGGATATGCGTCAT
Source organism: Cepaea nemoralis (assembly GCA_014155875.1). Lineage (NCBI taxonomy): Eukaryota > Metazoa > Mollusca > Gastropoda > Stylommatophora > Helicidae > Cepaea > Cepaea nemoralis. The sequence goes on from JACEFZ010000220.1 coordinate 365,080, forward strand.
TTATGAGAGCCTAATGCTGGTAGTAATTTTAAGAGAGTTAAAATTGTGTTGAAAACGGTGTTTATGAAATCTAAGTTTTATGAGTTATGAGTCATATAGGAAATGTTTTTATGCTTGAGTTACTACTAGAAAATGAGGGATGTTGTTTGGTTGTTTTATTGAGCCTAAGTTGTAATACCTCATTTTGTTTTCTTGATTTGGTCTTGAAATATGATTGTTATTGTTTGAGTAATTGGTTTAGAGTAGGGTGATTGTGTTCATAGCATTTGAGTTGACAAGAACTATTGGTCCGTAAAAGTGTCCAATAGTGATAGGTAGATAGAATAGGATATGTTATGTCATTTTAAAATGTGTTTTTTTCTTCTAGATTAATTTGGAGGTTGTGTTCATTTTATTTCGATTACATGAATGATTTGGTATATTGAGTTAAATGCTTGTAAAGTTAGTTAAGTAAGTTTAAGTTTCAAATGAAGGAGGTTTTGCTAAAGGTTTTTCGTTAAGAAAAGAGTTGATAAAAAACTAATTTGTCCACTGATATAAGGTAAGGGGAAACTATGCATTCATTAACTAGTGGGAAACCATAGTTGGTGAACGTGTATGCACGAATGGATAGACGTATCCAGGGTCTGCACACACGTCACTTTATTTATAAAATAACAGGATGGGTTGTACGGGGGAAAGATATAGGTGCTGTGAAATACCAGCTTTAATTATATTTAAGGTGTTCATAAAATATGAACATGGGATCATGGTAAAAGGTGAGATAACGGAAGAGGAACGGAATTGTGGTTGGCAATGTCAATGTGAAATATAAAAGGTTTATGAAAACTTATGCCAAATTGTTTTATAACGAACAATAATATATTTCTTAAAGGTGTTTTAAAAAATTATTTTACAAAATTTTTTTATTGGCAAGGGAGGTAAAGGGTGAATGTCTTAAATGTACATTTACTATATGTCCATGTGGTCATGTCGTGTATTCATTCTTTACTATTCTTTATTTGGTGCGCACCACTTCTTTACTTTTTCTAACTACATTGTTTTTGTACGTCCTGGGGTTTGAAAGAATGAGGAATTGTATAAGATCATAATTTTTGACACAGAATTTATGAGCTGTTCTTATGATATGTATATTTGATACAGATAACCAGAAAGAACCAGATATGAAGAATTACGTAGTAGATAACTATAAAATGTTGGGGAAATAAAAAAAGAAAGAAGGACTGCTTGGATTAACCGTAGTATTATATAAATAAAAAGCGAAGAAGAAGTATATGGGGAGGTTATAGACAGACCATAGCACTGGGAGAAGAGTAAAAGATGTATTGGCGAAGGTTAAAAGACAAGTAGGGAATAGAGTATGGGGATTAGGAGTAAAGATTTTTCCTTTAAAAGGAAAATTCTTTAAGTAACATGGGGAGGTGTAACAGTGTAGGTATAATTGGGGTCTATTGGAAAACTCCGATACAGCACGATTGAGCATTGAGACTAAAAGGGGGGGGAGATGCTCAATCGTGACGTATTGGGTTGGTATGGGCAGTTAGAACCCAGATTGAGTAGCGAATGGAGGTGTTCATCGGAGCTTTGTTATATTAAGCCAATAAACGTTTTATCAACAAACAAACGACCGGCCTTCGTCTTATATTACACACTGTTATAATATGCTGAGATGGTAGCATGGAGAAATATCATCAGAGAAATGTTGCTGGATATGCTGGGATGGTAGCATGGAGAAATATCATCAGAGAAATGTTGCTGGATATGCTGGGATGGTAGCATGGAAGAATATCATCAGTGAAATGTTGCTGGATATGCTGGGATGGTAGCATGGAGAAATATCATCAGAGAAATGTTGCTGGATATGCTGGGATGGTAGCATGGAAGAAGTATCATCAGTGAAATGTGCTGGTATAGATCTGGGATGGTAGCATGGAGAAATATCATCAGAGAAATGTTGCTGGATATGCTGGGATGGTAGCAATGGAAGAATATCATCAGTGAAATGTTGCTGGATATGCTGGGATGGTAGCATGGAAGAAATATCATCAGAGAAATGTTCCTGGATATGCTGGGATGGTAGCATGGAGAAATAGTCATCAGAGAAATGTTGCTGGATATGCTGGGATGGTAGCATGGAGAATATCATCAGAGAAATGTTGCTGGATATGCTGGGATGGTAGCATGGAGAAATATCATCAGAGAAATGTTGCTGGATATGCTGGGATGGTAGCAATGGAGTAATATCATCAGTGAAATGTTGCTGGATATGCTGGGATGGTAGCATGGAGGAATATCAATCAGAGAAATGTTGCTGGATATGCTGGGATGGTAGCATGGAAGAATATCATCAGTGAAATGTTGCTGGATATGCTGGGATGGTAGCATGGAGAAATATCATCAGAAAAATGTTGCTGGATATGCTGGGAGGGTAGCATGGAAGAATATCATCAGTGAAATGTTGCGGGATATGCTGGGATGGTAGCATGGAGAAATATCATCAGAGAAATGTTGCTGGATATGCTGGGATGGTAGCATGGAAGAATATAAATCAGTGAAATGTTGCTGGATATGCTGGGATGGTAGCATGGGAAATATCATCAGAGAAATGTTGCTGGATATGCTGGGATGGTAGCATGGAGAAATATCATCAGAGAAATGTTGCTGATATGCTGGGATGGTAGCATGGAAGAATATCATCAGAGAAATGTTGCTGGATATGCTGGGATGGTAGCATGGAGAAATATCATCAGAGAAATGTTGCTGGTTTATGCGGGATGGTAGCATGGAGTAATATCTCAGTAAAATGTTGCTGGATATGCTGGGATGGTAGCATGGAGGAATATCATCAGAGAAAGTTGCTGATATGCTGGGATGGTAGCATGGAGGAATATCATCAGAGAAATTTTTGCTGGATATGCTGGATGGTAGCATGGAGGATATCATCAGAAAAATGTTGCTGGATATGCTGGGAGGTAGCATGGAGGAATATCATCAGAGAAATGTTGCTGGATATGCTGGGATGGTAGCATGGAGGAATATCATCAGTGAAATTTTTCTGGATATGCTGGGATGGTAGCATGGGGGAATATCATCAAGAAATGTTGCTGGATATGCTGAGTTTGGTAGCATGGAGGAATATCATCAGAGAAATGTTGCTGGATTTTGGAGATGGTAGCATGGAGGAAATCATCAGAGAAATGTTGCTGGATATGCTGAGATGGTAGCATGGAGAAAATATCATCAGAAAAATGTTGCTGGATATGCTGGGATGGTAGCATGGAGAAATATCATCAGAAAAATGTTGCGGGATATGCTGGGAGGTAGCATGGGGGAAAATTAATCAGTGAAATGTTGCTGGATATGCTGGGATGGTAGCATGGAGGAATATCATCAGAGAAATGTTGCTGGATATGCTGGGATGGTAGCATGGAGGAATATCATCAGTGAAATGTTGCTGGATATGCTGGGATGGTAGCATGGAGGAATATCATCAGAGAAATGTTGCTGGATATGCTGAGATGGTAGCATGGAGGAATATCATCAGAGAAATGTTGCTGGATATGCTGAGATGGTAGCATGAGGAATATCATCAGAGAAATGTTTGCTGGATATGCTGGGATGGTAGCATGGAGGAAATATCATCAGAGAAATGTTTGCTGGATATGCTGGGATGGTAGCATGGAAGAATATCATCAGTGAAATGTTGCTGGATATGCTGGGATGGTAGCATGGAGAAATATCATCAGAGAAATGTTGCTGGATATGCTGGGATGGTAGCATGGAAGAATATCATCAGTGAAATGTTGCTGGATATGCTGGGATGGATGGTAGCATGGAGAAATATCACTCAGAGAAATGTTGCTGGATATGCTGGGATGGTAGCATGGAAGAATATCATCAGTGAAATGTTGCTGGATATGCTGGGATGGTAGCATGGAGAAATATCATCAGAGAAATGTTGCTGGATATGCTGGGATGGTAGCATGGAGAAATATCATCAGAGAAATGTTGCTGGATATGCTGGGATGGTAGCATGGAAGAATATCATCAGAGAAATGTTGCTGGATATGCTGGGATGGTAGCATGGAGAAATATCATCAGAGAAATGTTGCTGGATATGCTGGGATGGTAGCATGGAGTAATATCATCAGTGAAATGTTGCTGGATATGCTGGGATGGTAGCATGGAGGAATATCATCAGAGAAATGTTGCTGGATATGCTGGGATGGTAGCATGGAGGAATATCATCAGAGAAATGTTGCTGGATATGCTGGGATGGTAGCATGGAGGAATATCATCAGAGAAATGTTGCTGGATATGCTGGGATGGTAGCATGGAGGAATATCATCAGTGAAATGTTGCTGGATATGCTGGGATGGTAGCATGGAGGAATATCATCAGTGAAATGTTGCTGGATATGCTGGGATGGTAGCATGGAGTAATATCATCAGTGAAATGTTGCTGGATATGCTGGGATGGTAGCATGGAGGAATATCATCAGTGAAATGTTGCTGGATATGCTGGGATGGTAGCATGGAGGAATATCATCAGTGAAATGTTGCTGGATATGCTGGGATGGTAGCATGGAGTAATATCATCAGTGAAATGTTGCTGGATATGCTGGGATGGTAGCATGGAGTAATATCATCAGTGAAATGTTGCTGGATATGCTGGGATGGTAGCATGGAGTAATATCATCAGTGAAATGTTGCTGGATATGCTGGGATGGTAGCATGGAGGAATATCATCAGTGAAATGTTGCTGGATATGCTGGGATGGTAGCATGGAGGAATATCATCAGAGAAATGTTGCTGGATATGCTGGGATGGTAGCATGGAGGAATATCATCAGAGAAATGTTGCTGGATATGCTGAGATGGTAGCATGGAGGAATATCATCAGAGAAATGTTGCTGGATATGCTGAGATGGTAGCATGGAGGAATATCATCAGAGAAATGTTGCTGGATATGCTGAGATGGTAGCATGGAGAAATATCATCAGAGAAATGTTGCTGGATATGCTGGGATGGTAGCATGGAGAAATATCATCAGTGAAATTGACCCAGAGCACCAGAAAGTGAGATCTGTGGCAATGCATGAATGCCTATGCCAGTTGGCAGGGTACATGATGTTCATGATGATAATGATGAGGAAGATCACGATGATAAATATATTTTACAAGTTAATACATGAAGTGTTAGTTAGTTGCATATCCTTTACTGGACGTCGCAGTCAACGCCAGCATTTTTAGACTGTTTGTGATTTCTTGGTAAGTTTATGTTCAGTTGTTTGCCATTGTTTTCTGAACAATCGACACTTATACTTTGTATGGAGACCAATGCAAGGTGGTATGCTTCGAAATCGCCTGCAGTTGTGTTTCGAACATGGCATACAGGATTATGAATTGCATTCATAACCCCTTCGCCCTAACACGACGTTTCGTTTTATTTTATATTCTACTAATTATATAAATCTACACACTGATTTTTATAACAGATTCAATGGTCTTAGAAATGTCTGGCATATGAGACTACAACATCCAGCATGAGAATGGAGGTGGAAGCAGTAACAGCGGCATTCTGTTAGTTAGAATAGACCACTGGCACACACATTGTATTCATTACAGACTCAAGGAGTATGCTTAGTAAGGTGGAGAAAGGAATGTTTCGTGTAGAATGGCTATCTTCGCTTCAGAGGTCACAGTTTGTGAGAATTGCATGGATTTTTGCCCTGGCCATGCAGGGGTGTAGGGGAATCAACAGGCTGATAGGCTAGCAGGGAATGCACCTCTTGGTGGTAGATTACATATGGACCTACTAGGGGAGGTAGTCGTGCGCCTGTGGGACCAGGTGGAGAGGGGGGGGGGGGGGAAGGGGGGGGAAAGAGAATGAGAACCTGTATGTAGAAAGAATGATATTGCGGTGGATCGACAGGGGTTCTAGAAGAATCTTAAAACTGAGAAGGAAGACCAGGATAACTTTCAATCAGAAGGTGATGGGAACGATTAGTTGTATGACTCTTCAAAGGCTTTTGAACAAGGGGATGGAGCACGTATGAGAATGTCCTGAGTTTAGTGATGTCAGTTCTTAGCTCAACTCAACTCAACAGAAATGAATGCACCGATCATAGTAAATAAGTACAGCTCACTCTTCTAAACATCTTCAGGTACAGTTGGCATATGATGCTAGACCCATATTTGTATAGACCAATCAACACTCCAGGGGTGATGTGGTTCATATCATGCCGGCTGCTTTCACTTCCCAAGGCATTTCATTGTACCCATTCTGTGCTGGGTTGACCTGAGGACACAGGTGATTTTAAATCCCCCTCGATACAAATTCGAATTCATGAATACTGGGCCGGTAAGTGAGTGTCTAGCCACTACTGTGGCTTGTATGCCAGTCTAGCCACTACTGTGGCTTGTATGCCATCTAGCCACTACTGTGGCTTGTATGCCAGTCTAGCCACTAATGTGGCCTACATACCAGTCTAGCCACTACTGTGGCCTGTATGCCGATCTAGCCACTACTGTGGCCTGTATGCCAGTCTAGCCACTACTGTGGCCTACATGCCAGTCTAGCCACTACTGTGGCTTGTATGCCAGTCTAGCCACTACTGTGGCCTACATGCCAGTCTAGCCACTACTGTGGCCTACATGCCAGTCTAGCCACTACTGTGGCTTGTACACCAATCATACAGATGATACACATAATATGTGAATACATCTAGCCACTACTGTCCACCAGTTCTATTGTTATCTGTTCAGCAGAAGAGTGATATGTGTGAATTAACTTCATCAGCCGGTAATAAAACACAACTCATATGAATTAATACATGAAGAAGTACTAAGATTGGAGAATATCGTGTGTGTTTCTGTGGTGTTGGTTTTTCTTAATGAACACTATGCAGGAAGCCAAAGTAGAGTAATAACCAACACAGAACTGGTTGTCATTAGCCGTTACACGCTGCAGGATTTGCTGAGGAGGGAATCCGAGCACTTATGGACTGAATGGTTTGATGTGCAATGAGGATGATCTGTCGACTAACTAACTAACTAACTGTCTAGCTACTACTGCGGCTTCCCCGCCAATCATACAGATGACCACACATAATGTGTGAATACGTCTAACCACTACTGCGGCTTGCACGCAAATCATACAGATGATACCATAAAATGTGAATACTGTTCTTACTAGTACTGATGAATACACAATCTGCCTTGTTGGGGGTATTGGTGACATTCGGATTTGCAAAGTTTGTGTATGCTCCCAAAACTGGTCCATTAAGCCACTTCCAAGGTCCACCAGTTCCATTGTTATCTGTTCAGCAGAAGAGTGATACGTGTGAATTACACTTCATCAGCCGGTAATGAACATAATTCATACGAATTAATACATGAAGAAGTACTAAGATTGGATAATATCGTGACAAGTGGAAAGATCAGTGGGAAAAGCAACAGAGGCAAACCAAGAGAAATGATTGATGGACTGAGATAGAGGCATGGAGGATTATCATTAGAAGAGTTGATCCAGAGCACCAAGGACTGAAATCTATGGAAAGACATTAATGCCTATGCCAGCTGATGATGATGATGATGATGATGATGATAAGTACTAATTGGAACTCAGGGTGAAAAATATAATAAAAAAGAAGCAGAGATTTGGATGAAGATCATTGTGACAATTTGAAAGTGTAGGATGTTAGTGTTAGGATGATGAAGGAAGGAGATGCTAAATTGATTGGCAAAGTAGTATGGACTCTGCCTGCATCAGAAACCTATTAACTATAACAGAAATATATGTATATGTTACAAAAATTGTTCAAGTGGCACCAGAAGAACAGAAGCTAGGGATTTTTGATCTTCTGAATGATGCTGTGAAGAAATCTTGAGAATTTTTGGAATTCAGTTCATTTAAGAAAACAATAAAAAAACATTTTATGAAATAAGTCCTTGTGATTGGAAGTTATAAGTTTTTTTTTTGTTTGTTTTTTATGTTGCATATACCTTGCAGGACGTTGCAGTCAACAACAGCATCGTTCAGTTGTTGTTGATGTACTAGGTAAATTTTACGTTCAGTAGTTTGCCATTGCTTTCTGAACGACAGGCTCCCATACCAACACATTATAACACAACGTGACACGGTCTGCTGCACAAATTGGTCGCGGCTGCATTTCGAACATCTGGTAATCGGCTCACGAACAGCGTTCGCAAGCCTTTAGCCATGGAGACCGGCTAGTTAGAAGTTAGACAGTCAAAATAAGCAATCTGGACATTTTGAGGGAGGCAAAGTTATAAAGTTAACTTATCATAAACATCAGAGAGTCATCCTCTTTCAGCCACATTATAAGAAGACAAAAACTGGAATATGTGACAACCTGAAAGATTTGAAAAATATAGATAGAGGAAGACAGTGAGAAAACATTCTTGACAGTCTTTATCATGACACATGAATTGATCCATGCCGTTGAAGATCGCAATTTGTGGAGAAGTATGATCACCTAAGCAAGTTGGCAGGGCACTTGATGATGATAAGAAAACATCCTTAATTATAAAACTCAACAAATAAAATAGCTTATAATGTAATCTTACACTTGTTATATAATTAATAATAATAGAAGAAAAATATGCTGGACAGAAAATATTCAAAAATGGACAGAATAAATCCTGATGGAAATTAAAATGCTGAAAAGAGGCAGAAAGATAAAGATAATAACCCAAGAGTCAATTCGTGGTACCATGCAAAGCCTCCTTCTTAAGAACAGTAGATATGTGCAAGATTCAATAATATTATCATATGCCAAAGTCACCTGGATTGTCCAAAACCATACTTACTGGAAATGTCCCAAGAAAAGAATAATGAAAAGACTAAATTCTTATGACAGATAATATCAGGACAAAACTCAGTGGAAAGTGAAATGCTAGCATGAGACTAACATATGTAGAAACAAGTCAAACACAGTGCAATATCTGACCAGATTTTTACATTAAAGTATTAATGTTGACTTTGTAAACTGACTTCATTGCACTGGTTCCTACCCCATCTGGCTTGATCTCTCCACAGATTGGCCAGCCATGTTTTTTCACTGTTCATGATATGCAGTCTCTGTGGCACAGTGGTTATGTTGCCTGCCTCATGCCCCAAAGGTTATGGATTCTACATTGTTCGATTCATGAGTGCAATTTTCTCAGATACTCCTAGGGGTCATCGCTGGAGCTACAGAGTTTGTGCTTTGTGTGACGGTTCTGGCAGGCTACCCTGCGGAAAGAGACCAAGCCATGTGGGATAAATCCTGGTGCATTTAAGTCGATCATCTTGCTATTTAAACTGGTAAACTTCATGAGGAAATGGCATCTGATTAAACTGGTAAACTTAGGAAATGTCATCTGATTAAACTGGTAAACTTAGGAAATGTCATCTGATTAAACTGGTAAACTTAGGAAATGTCATCTGATTAAACTGGTAAACTTAGGAAATGTCATCTGATTAAACTGGTAAACTTAGGAAATGTCATCTGATTAAACTGGTAAACTTAGGAAATGTCATCTGATTAAACTGGTAAACTTAGGAAATGTCATCTGATTAAACTGGTAAACTTCATGAGGAAATGGCATCTGATTAAACTGGTAAACTTAGGAAATGTCATCTGATTAAACTGGTAAACTTAGGAAATGTCATCTGATTAAACTGGTAAACTTAGGAAATGTCATCTGATTAACTGGTAAACTTAGGAAATGTCATCTGATTAAACTGGTAAACTTAGGAAATGTCATCTGATTAAACTGGTAAACTTAGGAAATGTCATCTGATTAAACTGGTAAACTTAGGAAATGTCATCTGATTAAACTGGTAAACTTAGGAAATGGCAATCTGATTAAACTGGTAAACTTAGGAAATGTCCATCTGATTAAACTGGTAAACTTAGGAAATGTCATCTGATTAAACTGGTAAACTTAGGAAATGTCATCTGATTAAACTGGTAAACTTAGGAAATGTCATCTGATTAAACTGGTAAACTTAGGAAATGTCATCTGATTAAACTGGTAAACTTAGGAAATGTCATCTGATTAAACTGGTAAACTTAGGAAATGTCATCTGATTAAACTGGTAAACTTAGGAAATGTCATCTGATTAAACTTGCATGAACACATGATTAAAACTGGGTTGCATAAACTTCTGCTGATTTTAGTTCTTATGAAGGGAGTACAGAGTTCTGTGCAATGGGGGAGGGGGGGGCAGACTTGGAATTAAACAGTTCATAAATAAACACACAGATTATTATTTGTTTGGCACTCATAGAAGTAGAAGACAGTGTTAGACAGAAGAAGGGATTTGAGGACGCACTAGACAACAAAAATTGTGACAGCTAGCCCTATCCTAAGTTTAAGTTACCCACCGGGATTCCACCTGTTACCTCCACGAGCGCCAAACAATGCATGTGTATTTTTATTTATTAACTGTCTTAGTGGCCTTAAAGGGTGATATTTCTGTTGGAATTAAACATTGATGAGGGGATAGTGTACAATGATGGATCTGTACTGTGTTGCCAGAAATGTCAATAGGGTTTTCAGCTAAAAGGAGAGACAAGTCTCTTCAGACAATTTAGAGTGCATGGCCTTGGCATGAGTGGTAGCCACTTATAAATGAAAAAGACTTTTTTACATGGCTTAAGGGCGCCTTAAGGCACAGTGGGCAAATGACTATTTTTATCGACCAATCAGCACTCAATCGGAGATGTGGTCAGTATCATACTGGTCACCTTTACTGCCCTAGACATTTCCAAGTATCTAATTTAGATTAGGTCAATCTGAAGCCCAGGTCAATTTTTTAATCTGCATCGATGTGGATTTGGGCTCATGATCGTGGAGTCAGCAAGAATTGAGAGCCTTAGATCTATTGATAGTGTCATACATTGTACAAGAAGGACATAGATTATATAAATAGTGCCACAGATTGATTGATTGAGTGATTTAAGAACCGACATCACAGCATTCGGGGCATTCCTATAAGCGCTCCGTCCCCATCCTCAGAAGCCAGCGAAGAGTTCCAACCCCAATAGTACCAGTAGCAATCTGATTATATGTGCGTCTCACCTTTCCTCTAAGCGTCGAGCATCGGCCAGATCCCCTCGTCACTCCACGCTGTCGCATTCTTGCCAGACTATGGTGATCCATTTGCTCCTCCGTGGTGTACACATGCTCCCACAAGGCCGCAGCCACGTCTGCGTTGTCATGCATCAATACTCCACCAAGTTTTGCAAAGCCAGCCAATCTGTCTGCCTGTTCATTCCCCAGCACACCAGTGCCGCAGATTGAGTACCAAGAACCAAAAGGGACTCTTGGCGCAAGGAATACAGAAGGCGGTGGGAAGAAACAGAACAGAAGAAGCCCAAGAAACTCAGGGGGAAACCAACAGATTACCCTGAAGTACACTTTGCACTATGACAGTGAGGCCGACCTCGAGTACTATATAGATGACGGAGAGATCGCCCCTTGGCTGACCACAGAGGAAGAAATCGAAAGACAGCAAGAACTCAAACGCGACAGTGAAAAAAGGTGCAAGGAGGAAAACAACATCGAAAAGCGTCTACGAGCAATACACAAAAAGGAGGCAAAAATACCAAATAGCCTTCACAAACAAAATAAACCACCAGAGGAGACGGGCACAAAAGACAGCCGCTGACCAACCCCCCAGCTGACGTCACAGACACAAAAGCCGACATAACCAGTCCAGGTCAGGACCAACTCGTAAGAGCGCACAAGAGAGAAACATGGCTAAAAACCCACAAAAACCACGGATCTCAACAATAATCAGCGCTGAGGAAGCAGGCTGAACGAGACCGAATTTGGAATTTTTGTTTTTGAAAATTGGAATTGGAATAAATAGTGTCACACAGATTGTGCAAATAACCATCCTAATGAGGACCACAGAAAGTATAACCCATCCTAGAGAGGACCTAAAAATATAACCAGTCCTTGAGAGGACCCATAAAATATGACAAGACCTGGAACCAACAACTGGAAGACTGCGGAACCTGTCAGATCTGACTACCCCTCTGCCGTGCGTCCACCTTGACGAGGTAGAGGGGCTTGTGCGTTCCAATGACCCCAAGAGCTATGCCGACGGTAGCACAGCTACTGGTAGGGTCACCCATGTCGGACAGGTCAAGGGAGAGGGACCAGACAAAGTGACGCACAAACCTGCTGCCTTGTAGGTAGACTGGGGACAGTCAAAGGCTAGGGAAAGCATCCCGAACAAATGCTTGTCGAAATCGGATGTACTGAGCCATAGGCTTGACAAAGAAGTGCAACGTAACTTTATCATTTCATGATGCCACAGATGAAAATAAATCGTTATGGTGCTAATCCCGTGAAGTCCCATCAGGCGGTGATAGTGCCGGGCCCCCTGCCTCGAGGGGGTCCACCCATGACTACTGGTGGTCACCTTCCCCTGTGCTGTGGAGTCAAGGCACAGAGGAGTAGGTTAAGAGTTATTGACCAAACACCCCGGACATTCAACATACTACAATGGAATGCAGAAGGAGTTTATAACAAGAAAGCCTCCCTAACACAGCGTCTTCATAAAGATGGAATAGATGTGGCATGCATTCAAGAGACACACCTCAACGCCAATCGCACATTTTCAGTCAAGGGATATCAGGCCACACGTTTCGACCGCGAAGGACACAAAGGAGGAGTTGTAATACTTACACGAAATACAATACCTTGCAGCGAAGTATCTGTGATCTCTGACAACCAAACGGAAATTATAGGTGTTGATATAATGATAAAGGACGTGAAAATAAGAATTTACAATCTGTATAGCCCGGCAGATAAGGATCTTACACTCTCAAACATGAAAATAACTGACACAAATTGCATTGTTGTCGGAGACTTTAATAGCCGTTCAGAAAGATGGGGATACCCAGATACTGACAAAAGAGGAGATGAAGTGGAGGACTGGGAAATAGACTCAAATCTCCATCTACTCAACAAAGCGGATGACACACCGAGCTTCTACTCCAGAAGATGGATTACCACTTCTACTCCAGACTTAGCTTTCTGCACAGGAGACATCCTCCACAAAATCGATCGCCATGTGCTTGACCAATTAGCAGGTAGTGACCACAGACCAATCAAGCTTGTAATAAATATGGAGTATGTTCCACAGGAGCAAAAGCCTTTGCCCCGCTGGAATTACAAACGAGCAGATTGGGACAGATTTGCCATACTAACAGACAAATATTGTGAAAACATAAATACACGATATGGCAACATGAAGCAAATGGTGGAAAGTCTAAACAGAGCAATAATACAGGCGGCCACTGAGTCTATTCCAAGAGGAGCGAGAAAAATTACAAACCATACTGGACTGAGGAACTACAAATTTTGGAGGACAAAGTTGAAGATGCTAGGAAGACCGCAGAGAGAGAACAAACAACTGAAGCGAACATCTCTCTCAAAGCCATCTCAGCAAAATATAAAAGAACAGTAAATCAAACAACAAGAGATTGTTGGAGGAAAAAAAACAGAAAACCTGAATTTTGACAGGGATGGAAACAAACTATGGAAACTAGTGAAAGCCATGAACAATGAAGGACCTAGAAACAAACAAATAACAATTAAACAAGGAAATGCCTTGCTTACAGGAAAAAAGGCTGCAAATGCACTAATGGAACACTATGCCAGTGCAAACCACATTGATATTACAGCCGAACAGAAGAAAGCAATCAAAGATAAACAGATACATCATAGATATACAGAGACAGCAGCAGAATATATGATGGCAAATCTAACAATGGAAGAAATGGAACAGGCAATGAATACCATAAAAAAGAAGACATCACCAGGAAAGGATGGAATCACAAATGAAATGCTAATAGGACTAGGCACTAAGGCAAAAAAGAAACTACTAGCAGTCCTAAATTACAGCTGGAAGAGGGGAATAGTCCCACAGGCATGGAAGGAAGCTATACTAATACCAGTCCCAAAGAAAGGAAAAGACCTGGAAGAACCAAATGGCTATCGACCTATCAGTCTTCTTAGCTGTGTAGGAAAATTAATGGAACGCATTATCAATGGCAGGCTAACATGGCATCTGGAAGAAAACCAACTCTTAACACCTCACCAAGCAGGATTCAGAAAGTACAGATCCACTGAAGATCAAATAACCTATATAGCTCAGGAAATAGAGGATGCCTTCCAAGAGAAAAAGCACACACTAGCGGTCTGGATAGATTTAGAAAAAGCATTTGATAAAGTATGGAAGGAAGGACTGAAAGTAAAACTGCAAAAAATGCATGTTTGTGGGAAAATGTACAAATGGATCAGCCACTACCTTGAGAACAGAACTGCCAGGACAAAAGTACAAGGACAAACCAGCAAAATGATGCTGTTGGAGCAAGGTGTCCCCCAAGGAGGAGTTCTTTCACCAACATTATTCCTAGCATATATAAACGACATCACGGAAAATTTTCCAGCCAGAGTACACACATCATCCTTTGCAGATGACCTAGCCATATGGACATCTGAAGAATATATTAGTACAGCTAACAGCAGAATACAGCAAGCCCTATTAGCGCTAGAGGACTGGTCAAAATCATGGCTAGTGAAGATAAGTGAGGAGAAAACAACATGCACAGTGTTCTCCCTCTCAACTAAAACTCAGCAACCTAAGCTGGTATTGAATGGAAAAATGTTGCGCCATGAAGAAAATCCAAACTATCTAGGAGTCACCTTTGATCGTCGCCTGACATGGAAGACACAGGTTGAGAAAAATCGAACAAGAGCAAGGCAAAGAATGGCAATCATGAAAAAGCTTGCTGGTACAACGTGGGGAGCAGATGAGAAAGTTCTCAAGAAGTTATATACTGGACGGGTGAGGCCAGTACTGGAATATGGCATTGCAGCTTGGGCAACAGCAGCTAAGTCAAACTTTAACAAAATAAGTAGAGTCCAAAATCAAGGAATGCGAATCATAACTGGAAGCCTGAAGACAACGCCTATTAATGAATTAGAAAAGATCACTTGTTTACAACCAATGCAGGATAGAAGAGATAGCAGAGCCCAGCAACAAGCTGAAAAATTTAGAAGATTGACAGACCACCCTATGTATAAAAGGTTTAGTGGTTTTGGAAAGGGAAGACTGAAGCGTAGCAACTTTGTAGAAACTGCAAAACGAAAGATTAGGGCAGATCCCATACTTAACATATCAACAGTCAAACCCATTTACAATGCAGACAAGTTCCCAGCTTGGAGACAGCAGCAACTGCCTGAGATGATAGAAAACATTCCTGGTATTGAGAAAAAGAACACTCAGCATGAAACCGAAAGAAGAGAAATAACCCTAAACTACATAAAAGAACATTACCCAAGCAGCAATTGGTCCCATGCATATACAGATGGATCAGCCAAAAATTCAGTAGAGAATGGAGGAGGAGGAATTCTCCTAAATTTAAAAAATGGAGTGAAAAAAACACATTCAGTGGCAACTGGAAAGTTTTCAAGTAACTTCAAAGCGGAGGTAGAGGCTCTGAAAACTGCAGCAGAAATGCTCTTGATGGAGGAAAATAAAGAGACGCAAATAGCTATCTTTACAGATGCAAAGTCAGCTGTCTCAATACTGAAGAGCAATAACAGCACAGAAATAGCTGACCTAAGAGCAGCACTCCATGGTCTATGCCAGAAATCACAAAAAGTTGTAATACAGTGGATCCCATCACATTGCAGTATACCTGGAAATGAAGAGGCTGACAGACTGGCAAAAGAGGGCGGACGACTACCACAGCCTGACATAGACATAACCTATAATGAGGCAAAGAGGTTGATAAAAAGCACTTATAGAACCAAATGGGAATCAGAGCATCCAGGCCACCAGAAGGATGATGCATATTACAAACTCGACCGAAGAGAACAAGTAGCAATCTTCAGACTCCGCACAGGACACAACAGGTTGAAATACCACTTGTTCAACAAACTAAAGATAGGAGATACAGATTAATGTAATTGTGGAACTGGTAAAATGACAGCTAAACATTTGCTGCAAGAGTGCCCAATATATGCAGAACAGAGAAAGATATTTTGGCCCACACCTGCTTCATTCGAGGACAAGCTCTATGGAAATATCAACAAGCTCAAGTCGACTGCAGCTTACTTTAACTGTATTCAGGTTGACATTTAAATGTACATGAAGAAGTATTTAGACTGCCACACTTCATACCACAGGCATGTCGGTTACACAAGCCTCCCAGAGGCATGAAATGGAATATTGCTTGGATAGCAAATCCATTACGTGGAAAGTCCGAATCGAAAGCTCACTGTGTGGATGTCATCTGCAAACTGCATTCTTCTGGCTTCTGGAAGAACAGCCTATGGTGAACGGAAGGCCCAATATACGGAAGTGAGGCTAAGCAGCCATGTGCAGGACGTGACGATTCCTTGGGTGAGCCCAGTACCAGAGCGCTGTGTGATGGCTCTGCAATTATGGAAGCCTCCTTGGATGGCGGGGAATGCCCATGGTCTGCCCCTGCCTTCCCTTGAGGGCCGACCAGGATGCCTTTGGCTGTTCTATATGGGCCAGCTGGGATGGGAGATAACACAACAGTGAGAGTCTAACGTCCTAAGAAACCCCCGGGAAGGTTAACCCGGTCAACAAATGCCCGCAGAAGTCGGATGTGTCGGCCTAACGGCGCAAGAACGCAGCTCTGCTGTAAACAGGCACAACGCAATCACGTCCGAAAAAAAAACTCCGGATGAACGAAGAAGAAGAAGAAGATCTGACTAAGGACCGGTCTTTAACAGGACCAACATAACGCAATAATGAAAATTACCAGCCAGCACAAGAACCAACCTTTCCCGACAACCAGAGCGGGACCAATATAACCAGTCCGAGTTAGGACTCACTCGAAAGAGAGCACAAATAGAAACAGGATCAAAACCCACACAACTACGGATCTCAACTCTAGCCAATGCTGAAGAAGCAGGTTGAACGAGACCGCAATTTGTAATTTTGTTTACTAAATGGCCTTGTGCAAAAAAGTGACATAGATTATAATAGTGGACATAAATTATACAGATAGTTATACAGATTGCTCAAACAGTAATTCATGCTGTAAAATTGATAAAGTAGCAGTACAAATGGATATGATTTTACATAAGGATGTAGTGATTTTAGGGCAAGGTAATCGACGATGAAACTGGTCGAAATTATCACAGGCAAGGATAATTCCAGCAGGCAGTTAACTAGTTCGCAACAAACGACAATCAGTATCAGTATCCCAGCCTTTGTACTGGGAGAGGCGGAATACTTAAAGACTTATCAGTACCACATTTTTAAATTATTCGTTAAAATCATAATTGCATTATTACAGTGATTCTCCACCTGGGCGCACACTAGAGAGTATAGATTATAGATGATTTATTGTTTCAGTAGCCTGTTCGTTATGAATGCATGTACTTCATCCTCTACCACGCTCTCCAACCCCCCCCCCCCCCACACACACACACACAAACAAAACAGACACCACACACAGTATACTCCAACCACCCCCACACACACCCAGTCGACCTCACACACACACAGCACACACACACACACACACACACACACACACACACACACACACATCACAAACCAGTTAAGCCAATCCAGAAGTTTTCTGGGTGGGTATCCGACTTGGCGGCGTCTAGAAGTGCTGGCCTCAATGCAGTGTGAACTGCGCTTCTGCAACATAATGGTAAAATCAAATAGAATACAGTTATTTACTTCCAGAAAGACATAATTCAGTCAAAACTGCTATAAGCGGCACAGTAATATTAATAATTTATTTTTACTTTTCTTTCTCTTGCTATTTAATGTGAATTTCATATATTTTTTTTTTCTAAATTCTTCATTCGTCCAGCAGTGTGGCGGTTGAGTTGTATGTTTAAAGCAGAGGCAACTATTTGTTTCTGTTGATTGGTTCATCTGATTTAATCACGGCATTTGATGTCTGGGTATGTCTTCCTAGGGTAATAGTTACATAACCCAGTGGTAACAAAAGCTAGCCGTGTTGTAATAGTTCCCATAACTCAACCATTATCCAAAGTAGCATTATTATATTATAGTAATAGTTTGCATAACCATTTCCCTTAGCGGTCATATAGTAATAGTTTACATAAAAGAGGTGAATTGAGTCAAGAACCATCATCACAGCACTCAGGACATTCCCATTCATGCCCCGTCCTCATCTGCAACAGCTAGCGAAGAGTCCTAATACTACTGGTACCTGTAGTAGTCTGCCTGGTCCTTCCTCGGAGTTTTGAGTGGCGGCCAGATCCTCTGCTCACTCCCTGCAGCACCATTCTTCTTCTTCTTCTTCTTCTTCTTCTTCGTTCATCCGGGGTATTTTATTTTTTCAGACGTAATTGCGGTGTGTCACGTTATGCGCCCTTAGGCCAACACATCCGACTTTAGCGGGCGTTTTTTTATCGGGTTTGCCTTCCTGGGAGACTCACTATTGTGGTGTCGTCCACATCTCAGATGGTCAAGTTAGAACGGCCAGAGACATCACGGTCAACCCTCAAGCGAAGGCAGGGGCAGACCATGGGCATTCCCCGCCATTCAAGGAGGTTTCCATAATTGCAGAGCCGACATATAGCACTGGGCTCACCCAAGGAATCGTCTCGTCCGTCCTGCGCATGGCTGCTTCATGTTCTCACTTCCGTATATTGGGCTTTTCGTTCGCTACTGGCCGCTCCCCACTCAAACCAGGAACCGTCAGTCTGCAGACGACATCCACACAGCAAGCTTTCGCTTCGGACTTCCACGTAATGGATTCGCTAGCTAAGCGTTCCATTTCGTGTTAATGGGACCAATCATGCAGCAGGCTCAGCATCTCACCTACATCTACAGAGGGTGAGTAACGGCCAGGCCCTCAGTTCCCGGGGATATTGGCTTAGAGGCGTTCAGCCATATCTCTCAGCTGAGAGCCGTAGATCAAGTGTCTGGACCAAGAATGTAGTGGCGCCTATAGTCTTCGCGCCTCTGACTTTCATTCTTCATTAATGAAAACATTCTTCACAAATGCTTTCACAGTAGCTCGTCTTGCGGCGATCCAAGAATTTCACCCCTAATTTCACCGCAGTACGAATGCCCCCGTTCATCCCTGTTAATCATTACCTCCAGTTTCGAAAATCAACAAAATAGAACCGAGGTCCTATTCCATTCTTCTTCTTCTTCTTCTTCTTCTTCTTCTTCTTCTTCTTCTTCTTCTTCGTTCATCCGGATTTTTTTTCGGATGTGACTGCGTTGTGCCTGTTTACAGCACAGCTGCGTTCTTGCGCCGTTAGGCCGACACATCCGACTTCTGCGGGCATTTTTTGACCGGGTTAACCTTCCCGGGGGTTTCTTAGGACGTTTGAATCTCACTGTTGTGGTGTTATCCCCCATCCTAGCTGGCCCATATAGAACAGCCAAAGACATCCTGGTCAACCCTCAAGGGAAGGCAGGGGCAGACCATGGGCATTCCCCGCCATCCAAGGAGGCTTCCATACTTGCAGAGCCATCACACAGCGCTCTGGTACTGGGCTCACCCAAGGAATCGTCACGTCCTGCACATGGCTGCTTAGCCTCACTTCCGTATATTGGGCCTTCCGTTCACCATAGGCTGTTCCTCCGGAAACCAGAAGAATGCAGTCTGCAGATGACATCCACACAGTGAGCTTTCGATTAAGACTTTCCACATAATGGATTTGCTATCCAAGCAATATTCCATTTCGTGCCACTAGGACACTTTTTCCACCTTTTATGAAGCCCACACAGTGAGCTTTCGATTCGGACTTTTCACGTAATGGATTTGCTATCCAAGCAATATTCCATTTCGTGTCACTAGGACACTTTTTCCACCATTTACGAAGCCCACACAGTGAGCTTTTGATTCGGACTTTCCACGTAATGGATGTGCTATCCAAGCAATATTCCATTTCATGCCTCTGGGACGCTTTTGTAACCGACATACCTGTGGTATGAAGTGTGGCAGTCTAAATACATCTTCATGCACCTTTAGATGTAACCTGAATGTAGTTAAAGTAAGCTGTAGTCAACTTGAGCTTGTTGATATCTCCATAGAGCTTGTCCTCAAATGAAGCAGGCGTGGGCCAAAATATCTTTCTCTGTTCTGCATATATTGGGCACTCCTGCAGCAAATGTTTAGCTGTCATTTTACCAGTTCCACAATTACATTCATCGGTATCTCCTATCTTTAGTTTATTGAACAAGTGGTGTTTCAGCCTGTTATGTCCTGTGCGGAGTCTGAAGATTGCTACTTGTTCTCTTCGGTCGAGTTTGTAATATGCATCATCCTTCTGGTGGCCTGGATGCTCTGATTCCCATTTGGTTCTATAAGTGCTTTTTATAAACCTTTTTGCCTCATTATAGGTTATGTCTATGTCAGGCTGTGGTAATCGTCCACCCTCTTTTGCTAGTCTGTCTGCCTCTTCATTTCCAGGTATACTGCAATGTGATGGGATCCACTGTATTACAACTTTTTTGGATTTCTGGCATAGACCATGGAGTGCTGCTCTTAGGTCAGCTAGTTCTGTGCTGTTTTTGCTCTTCAGTATTGAGACAGCTGACTTTGCATCTGTGAAGATAGCTATTTGCTTCTCTTTATTTTCCTCCATCAAGAGCATTTCTGCTGCAGTTTTCAAAGCCTCTACCTCCGCTTTGAAGTTACTTGAAAATTTTCCAGTTGCCACTGATTGTGTTTTTATCACTCCATTTTTTAAATTAAGGAGAATTCCTCCTCCTCCATTTTTAATTGAATTTTTGGCTGATCCATCTGTATATGCATGGGTCCAATTGCTGCTTGGGTAATGTTCTTTTATGTAGTTGAGGGTTATTTTTCTTCTTTCGGTTTCATTCTGAGTGTTCTTTTTCTCAATACCAGGAATGTTTTCTATCATCTCAGGCAGTTGCTGCTGTCTCCAAGCTGGGAAGTTGTGTGCATTGTAAATGGGCTTGACTGTTGATATGTTAAGTATGGGATCTGCCCTAATCTTTCGTTTTGCAGTTTCTACAAAGTTGCTACGCTTCAGTCTTCCTTTTCCAAAACCATTAAACCTGTTATACATAGGGTGGTCTGTCAATCTTCTAAATTTTTCTGCTTGTTGCTGGGCTCTGCTATCTCTTCTGTCCTGCATTGGTTGTAAACAAGTGATCTTTTCTAGTTCATTAATAGGCGTTGTCTTCAGGCTTCCAGTTATGATTCGCATTCCTTGGTTTTGGACTCTACTTATTTTGTTAAAGTTTGACTTAGCTGCTGTTGCCCAAGCTGCAATGCCATATTCCAGTACTGGCCTCACCCGTCCAGTATATAACTTCTTGAGAACTTTCTCATCTGCTCCCCACGTTGTACCAGCAAGCTTTTTCATGATTGCCATTCTCTGCCTTGCTCTTGTTCGATTTTTCTCAACCTGTGTCTTCCATGTCAGGCGACGATCAAAGGTGACTCCTAGATAGTTTGGATTTTCTTCATGGCGCAATATTTTTCCATTCAATACCAGCTTAGGTTGCTGAGTTTTATTTGAGAGGGAGAACACTGTGCATGTTGTTTTCTCCTCACTTATCTTCACTAGCCATGATTTTGACCAGTCCTCTAGCGCTAATAAGGCTTGCTGTATTCTGCTGTTAGCTGTACTAATATATTCTTCAGATGTCCATATGGCTAGGTCATCTGCAAAGGAGGATGTGTGTACTCTGGCTGGAAAATTTTCTGTGATGTCATTTATATATGCTAGGAATAATGTTGGTGAAAGAACTCCTCCTTGAGGGACACCTTGCTCCAACAGCATCATTTTGCTTGTTTGTCCTTGTACTTTTGTCCTGGCAGTTCTGTTCTCAAGGTAGTGGCTGATCCATTTATACATTTTTCCACAAACATGCATTTTTTGCAGTTTTACTTTCAGTCCTTCCTTCCATACTTTATCAAATGCTTTTTCTAAATCTATCCAGACTGCTAGTGTGTGCTTTTTCTCTTGTAAGGCATCCTCTATTTCCTGAGCTATATAGGTTATTTGATCTTCAGTGGATCTGTACTTTCTGAATCCTGCTTGGTGTGGTGTTAAGAGTTTGTTTTCTTCCAGATGCCATGTTAGCCTGCCATTGATAATGCGTTCCATTAATTTTCCTACACAGCTAAGTAGACTGATAGGTCGATAGCCATTTGGTTCTTCCAGGTCTTTTCCTTTCTTTGGGACTGGTATTAGTATAGCTTCCTTCCATGCCTGTGGGACTATTCCTCTCTTCCAGCTGTTATTTAGGACTGCTAGTAGTTTCTTCTTTGCCTTGGTGCCTAGTCCTATTAGCATTTCATTTGTGATTCCATCCTTTCCTGGTGATTTCTTCTTTTTAGGGTATTCATTGCCTGTTCCATTTCTTCCATTGTTAGATTTGCCATCATATATTCTGCTGCTGTCTCTGTATTTCTATGATGTATCTGTTTGTCTTTGATTGCTTTCTTCTGTTCGGTTGTAATATCAATGTGGTTTGCATTTGCATAGTGTTCCATTAGTGCATTTGCAGCCTTTTTTCCTGTAAGCAAGGCATTTCCTTGTTTAATTGTTATTTGTTTGTTTCTAGGTCCTTCATTGTTCATGGCTTTCACTAGTTTCCATAGTTTGTTTCCATCCCTGTCAAAATTCAGGTTTTCTGTTTTTTCCCTCCAACAATCTCTTGTTGTTTGATTTACTGTTCTTTTATATTTTGCTGAGATGGCTTTGAGAGAGATGTTCGCTTCAATTGTTTGTTCTCTCTCTGCTGTCTTCCTGGCATCTTCAACTTTGTCCTCCAAACTTTGTAGTTCTTCAGTCCAGTATGGTTTGTAATTTTTCCTCGCTCCTCTTGGAATGGACTCAGTGGCTGCCTGTATTATCGCTCTGTTTAGACTTTCCACCATTTGCTTTATGTTGCCATATCGTGTATTTATGTTTTCACAATATTTGTCTGTTAGTATGGCAAATCTGTCCCAATCTGCTCGTTTGTAATTCCAGCGGGGCAAGGGCTTTTGCTCCTGTGGAACATACTCCATATTCATTACAAGCTTGATTGGTCTGTGGTCACTACCTGCTAATTGGTCCAGCACATGGCGATCGATTTTGTGGAGGATGTCTCCTGTGCAGAAAGCTAAGTCTGGAGTAGAAGTGGTAAGCCATCTTCTGGAGTAGAAGCTCGGTGTGTCATCCGCTTTGTTGAGTAGATGGAGATTTGAGTCTATTTCCCAGTCCTCCAATTCATCTCCTCTTTTGTCAGTATCTGGGTATCCCCATCTTTCTGAACGGCTATTAAAGTCTCCGACAATAATGCAGTTTGTGTCAGTTATTTTCATGTTTGAGAGTGTAAGGTCCTTATCTGCTGGGCTATACAGATTGTAGATTCTTATTTTCACGTCCTTTATCATTATATCAACACCTATAATTTCCGTTTGGTTGTCAGAGATCACAGATACTTCGCTGCAAGGTATTGTATTTCGTATTCCATTATTCCATGCACTATTATTCAGGCAGCCGAGGCCTGCATTGAACACTCTAATTTTTTCGAGGCCTGCAGTTAATACTACCCGGGACGCTCAGCGAAAAGCACCCACGAGAGAGAGAGAGAGAGAGAGAGCCGGCAGACGGTAGGACAGCAACAACGGGCATTGAACCGGCGCGAGCCGGACTGCACGCCTGTACCTGAGGTCCAACTACGAGCTTTTTAACTGCAACGGCTTTAAAATACGCGATTAGAGCTGGAATTACCGCTGCTGCTGGCACCAGACTTGCCCTCCAATAGGTCCTCGTTAGATGGATTTAAAGTGTACTCATTCCAATTACTAATTACGAGGCCTCGATAGTCCCGTATTGTCATTTTTCGTCAATACCTCCCAGTGCCAGGAGTGGGTAAGTTGTGCGTTTGCTGCCTTCCTTGGATGATGCAGCCATTTCTCATGCTCCCTCTCAAAAATCGAACCCTGATTCTCCGCTAAACGTTACGAACATGGTAAGCATGTCACGTACCATCGACATTTGATAGGGCAGACATTTGAAAGATGCGTCGTCGGCACGTAAGGCCATGCGATCAGCACAAAGTTATCCAGAGTCACCAGTGGGAACGCCGCGTCCCTCGAAGGGCAACGACGATTGGCTTTGAACTAATAAAAGCACTCTTTCCGCAGGGTATGAACTTGGTAAGCTTGTATTAGCTCTAGAATTGCCACAGTTATCCAAGTAGGATCGTGTCGTCTAAGGAACCTCGACTGATTTAATGAGCCATTCGCGGTTTCACTGTGAGACAGTGTGAACTAAGACATGCATAGCTTAATCTTTGAGACAAGCATATGACTACTGGCAGGATCAACCAGATATCTATCGCACAGACGGACTATTCACGCATACACAAGCCAAGAGTAGCAATCGCTCAGCAAACTCCCTCGGTACCCTGTGATATATGCAAAACCAAAGCCCGCTCAAACCACGACTCCGGTTACATTCTCGCTAACTTGCGTCAGCTAGGAAGATCCCGATTGGGTGCACCTCACACAGACATCCGAGACAACGAACGCTAGACGCGGGACCGATCTTACGAACCAGACCAGCCCTCACGCACCATTCTATCCAAGTCATGATGATCTACCCGTTATTCTGTACTATACTCACGATTCCAAAGGCCCCTGACCACAATATTCTTATCATACACCAATACCTCACCAAAAGGTGCAGACACAGTCAATCTGTCCGCCTGCTCATTTCCAACCACATCAGCAAAAACCCAACAGATGATGTTTTATTTATTGTTGAATGCCCGAGGCATGCCTGTCTTCACCTTTCTCATTGCATTTTGTGAGTCTGTTACAATCACGACATGCTGTGTTTTCTGTAGTCAGCGGAACGCCGCTGTGGCTTCCTCCACCTTCATTCTCAGACTAAATGACGTGATATCATATGCAAGGCTCTCCTGCACCAAACACAATTCACTAACTTTCGCCACAAACCCCTCACTTCTTGCACTTCTTAGCACAGAACCATCCGTGTAGATGATTACATCGGCCGGTCAGAAATTGTCGTGGATCAATTGTTGATGGTGCATCTCCCATACAGTGCAGTCTGTCGGCCAATCCCTCTATTCCCGATCCAATGTTATTATGACCCTGCACATGTCTGTCATTTCCACTGGCATTCTGACCCACCCTTTCCTCTCCCAATGTTCTCAAGCATGCACACTTCTCTGATTTTAACCCTGCCTGAGTGATCCATGATTTTCCTCTTATCAACCTGTGGCCCTTAACCTTAAATGTGTCCATAACTTCATGCAGGGGGGTATTCCTTGTCTGCTGCCACTCGGATACATGATTTAACATGCAGTACCTTGAGTTTATCTGAAATCATGGGCAATGCTAGAATGTATTGGATACACACTCGTCAGTATGACCCTTGTACATCCCAGTATCACTCGCATGGCTTCATTCAGCATGCGCTCTAGTTTCACCAGCTGACTCCTTGACACTGTGAGCAGTCCCAATCCATACTTAATTACTGAGAATATAGTTTACAAAATCAAAAATTCCTCATAGTAGTTATATAGTAATAGTTTACATAACTCAACCATTTTGTTTGTACTGTAATAATAACCTTATCTTATGTTAAGTATCATCATGTGCCCTGCCAACCAGTATAGGTATTCATGTCTCTCCACAGATCTCGGTCGGTCTTTAGTGTTCTGGATCAACTCTGCTGATGATACTCCTCCTAGCCACCATCTCAATCCACCCAGTATCATTTCCCTTCACTTTGCCTCTGCTTCTTCTCTCACTGTCTATGATGTACATTTATGCCCAGGTCAACAATCAATTCTGGGTACTCAACTCTAGAAGATAAAGATCCGGTCCTATCCTAAGATGTTTTCTTTGACGGTCAATAAGTATTTTGGCTGGACGATGATAACTTTCATCATGCCTTTGTCAAATACAAGGATCTGGCAATGATTATGTTTTACGATCCACTCGACCCCCAAACTGACGCACCCAAAGCCAATGTCATGAAAGAGGCAAGACATCAAGACAGTGATCAATTTGCGGCAGTGGACTGCCAGCCATATTCCGATCTATGTAAGAGCCTGGTTATAAAAGTCCCTCCAATGTTCAGAATCTACTCCTTGGGGAAAGTTCTGGGCGCCATCCGAGTAACGAGCATGTTCGATGACAAGTCCTTGATACAACATCTGGAAATTCTGAATGAAACTCTGGTTACATCTTCCAAGTGAACCTCTGATGCACCCAAGCTGCCGGTTACAAAATCTAAATGCACTTTAGCTAGAATATTTAGCTTCAAAAACACAAGGCTAATTCACCTCGTCCATGGACATACGGCAGAAGTCATGTGTGTTGTCCTGGTTGTCAGTGTGTAATTTGGTCACATGTCGTACTGCAGAGCTCAACGTATTTAGTTAACCAGTCGTCACTGCTTCGTTTGGTGCTTAACTATCGACCGGCGAGAGTTGTGTAGCTCATTGTGTGGTGACTTTAACTATGCACTTACTATTACAAAAACACAAGGCTAATTCATAAATTCCACCTTATCTATTGACATAAGGCAGATTATCCTGATTGTCAGTGTGTATTTTGGTCATATGTTGTACTGCAGAGCTCAACATATATAGTTTAGTGTACTGATTATCAGATTACTGCTGTTGTCACTGCTTCTTTTGGTGACGAGGGTTAGGTTTCCATGGTGTGGTGACTTTCACTATGTACCTACAATTTGATAGATGTTTTATTGCATTGGTTTTGTTCCCTGTATACATGTATATTCTGTGTTCGCCAGGAATGAGGCGCTGGAATCTCTTGCCCCCGGGTAGATTGGGCCCGTTAGCTAATAAAGCGGCCAATCTAGGAGATGGAAAACTCCGATTATAAACCCCTAAGTTTAAGGTGGACCGACGTGCCGAGGACTGAATGGCCACGGGTGAGTTGGTCGTGAACGTGGAACGTCTGGTATGCGGGCGGGGCGGCGCCAGGCGTATGGACTCCTGAGGGACATCCCCTGCCCCTTCCCTAGTAAGCAGGCAATGCTAGGGTGACCGTTTATTTCCTGCAATATCCAAACTTTGCATATGGATTTATTTAAACACGGGAATCGTCGCCGGAGCTACGGAGCACGTGCTCTGCGCTTGACACATCTTTCAGCGGCTAGCGAAGAGAGGGTGAGGAAGAGAAGGCGAGGAAATGGTGTGAGAAGAAGGCATAGAAATAGGAGGGCAGGCGCCAGGAGAACAAGACGAAAAGTGGAGAGACTAGGTTTCAACCACGTAAGAGTGGGATACTGGAACTGTCGTAGTGCCAAGCAGAGAGGTCCTGTATTGGAGAAACTATTATGTGATTTTGATGTCCTCATGCTCCAGGAGTTAAATACAGATAAATACCATTGCCCTGGGTACGTCAGTTATATAAACCCCACTGGGCAGAAGAGACATGGGCAAGGTCTGCTGGTGAAGAGAGGAGTAAAGCATGTGGCACTTGACTTGAGCCAGTGGAATCACAGTGCAAGGGAGGTCCAGGGTATACAAATGGAGATTGGTGGCTTAAGTTGGAACATCATAAATGTATATGCCACAGTGGACTGTTTTGTCAGAAAGGAACAATGGGACTGGCTTAAGGAATTAGAGGACTTACCAGGTGATAGGCTACTCATATGTGGAGACTTCAATGCGAGAAACAGAGATTGGGACAGTAGTGGAGAAAATCGACAAGGAATTGCACTTGCGGATGCCATGGTGGACTCCGAGGTGGTCTGCATAAATGATGGTAGGCCGACTAGAATGGCAATGAGGCCTGGCGATGCAGATACTGCTATTGATTTGGCACTTGTCTCCCAGTCATCAGTCCTTGATGTAAAGTGGACTGTTTTGAATGACCATGGGAGTGATCACATGCCATGCTCAGTCCTGATCTCTAAGTCCAGGAAAGTTAAGGCTGGGAGAGCGCGCAAGACCTTTCGGTATGAGCGGAGCGACAGCCTTCTTGGACGCCTCAGACATGGGGCATGCAACAGGACTGTTAAAACTCCTTTTTTGCAGCCCCCATGGTGGACCCCAGAAGTAGACAATGCGTGGAAAGCAAAGAGAGCTGCAGTGAAGCAGCTAAGGAAATTGCGACAGACACCCCTAAGCTCACGAGAGGAAGTGGACATAGGCGGAAAATGACAAGAAAGACAAGGTGGAGGCTTTCAAGCGATGTGCTGCAGAGGCCAAGAAAGTAAAATGGGAGTGTTTTATGAAGGAGATTGGAGGTGATAAAACACTGCATAAATTCTGGAAACTGTACAGACAAATGCAAAGAAAAGATCGGCCTATGACAGTGGGAACAATTTATAAAGAGGATGGGGTACGCTTGACAACAGACAAGGAGAAAGGGGAGGCGTTTCTCCAGAGATTTTTAGAGCAGACCAATCATAGTGATGCGGATACCAGGGATGCAGTTAGAGTGGAATTATCTGGCACAATAGAGAATATGCCTTACGAAGACATCGTACTGTTTGAAGATGTTAAACATATTTTGCAGAAGGCAAAAGACACGGCACCAGGGCCTGACAGTGTTAGGTATGGCCACATGAAGGCTTTGAGCGATGTGGACCTGAAGGAGATGGCTGGCTGCTTTAATCAGAGCATTAGGACAGCGTCAGTACCGCAGGATTGGCTGCATAGCTATCTCATCCCTCTCCCAAAACCATACAAGGATCATTCAAAGCTTGCAGGCTTTAGGATCATCACACTTCAAAATACATTTGGGAAGGTTTTAGAGAAGATAGTCGCTGTTAAGCTGCAGGATTTTTTGGAAAGGGGGAAGCTTCTTCCAAGAGGCCTGGGGAGCTACAGGCCAGGAAAAGATACCTGGTCAAATGCAGCCACCTTTGCCTTTGACGTTTATGAGGGGTTCCAGAGTAGACAGGAAACGATGGCGGCAGCGCTTGATCTCGAAGATGCGTACAATAGAGTTCGCTATGATATTTTGATGACCGCACTTATGGAGAAGGGGGTCAATCCCTGGTTGGTGAACTGGATAGCAGCCGTCCTGCATTCTCGTCAAGTTGCTCTCCGTCTAGGCGCATGGACCTCAGAGCCACATATTTTAACCCCGGGACTGCCACAGGGATCTGCTATCTCACCGGTGCTCTTTAATGTGTATACGAGCAAGATTGCATACCTAGAAGCACCAGGGGTTGGAAGGATTCTAACATTTGCAGATGATATTCTTGCATACAGGCAGGGGAGAAATAGGGATCAAACAGCCCAGGAGCTACAGGTGACAGTGGACAAAGTGATTGACTGGTGCACTGAAATGAGTGCTGTCATCAACCCGGAAAAGGCGGCGGTGTTGTGGTGCTCTCTGGACAATAGGATTGTGAGAGATGATACCCCAAGCCTCACGATAGATGGTAAAAGTGTCAACAGAGAGAACAAACTGAAGTATCTGGGAATCACATTTGACAGGAGTCTGTCCTTCAAGGACCATGTGGAGACGGTTGTGACAAGATCGCAAAAGGGACTCAATGCACTTAAAACTATGGCTGCAATGGACATAGAGCAGAGAATGCTCTTCACACTATACCAGCACTTGATCCTCTCAGTGATTGATTATGGACTAGGAATGCTTACTGTCTCAAAGAGTCAGCTGGTGAAATTAGAGCGCATACAGAATGAAGCGATGCGGGTCATTCTGGGATGCACTAGAGACACTCCAGTAGTGTGTATGCGTTACATCCTTGGTCTTCCTACTGTTGCTAGTAGGCACAAGGTGATGCAAGCGAAGGCATACCTCAGAGTAGCTGCAGACACAGATCACCCGTTGCATGAGGCGCTGGACGTAGTTAAGGGTCAGAGACTGATAAGAGGGAAATCATGGATGGCTCAGGCGGAGGATACGATCAGACAGGTGTGCCCCTTGGAGAACATCAGGCGAGGAGAGGAGTGGGTCAGAGTGCCAGCCGTGCAGTCAGACTTGTGCAGAGTTGTAATAACATTGAACCGGGAGTGCAGGGAGTGGCCAGCAGGGGCCACGGAAGTGGAAATTCAGCAACTAATTCATGAAAATTCTCGCCCGGGTGATGTGATTATCTACACGGATGGGTCAGTGTTGAGAGGTAGGAGAAGTGCCTGGGGGTTCTTGGCAAAAACTAATGGTCGGCGTTTGGTGCAGGAGAGCCTGGCGTATGATAACACTACATCTAGCTTAAGAATGGAGGTGGAGGCGGTCAGTGCAGCTTTCCGCTGGATAGAAAACACGATACATACACACATTGTGATTGTAACTGACTCAGAAAGCATGCTGAGAAGGGTGAGAACAGGTAGGCTTCGTGCAGAGTGGCTTGCTTCGCTTCGGAGGTCACGGGTAGTAAGCATCACCTGGATCTTTTCTCCTGGGCATGCCGGTGTGCTGGGGAATGAACAGGCGGACAGATTGGCTGGCTCGGCAAAATTTGGTGGAGTATTGATGCAGGACAAGGCAGACGTGGTTGCGGCCTTGTGGGAGCACGTGTACACCTCGGAGGAGCAGATGGAGCACCATGGTCTGGTAAGAATGAGACAACGTGGTGTGACGAGGGGTTCTGGCCGACGCTCGGCGCTCGGAGGAAAGGCGAGACGGACATATAATCAGATTGCTACTGGAACTATTAGTGTTGGAACTCTTCGCTGGCTGCTGAGGATGGAGACGGAGCGCTTATGGGAATGTCCCGAATGCTGTGATGTCGGTTCCTAGATCAATCAATCAATCAATCAATCTTCTCTCACTGATCTTTCCACCATCACAATGGTTTCCAATACATCTCTTCTCATTACATGACCAAAGAATGTTGCTTGTCTCTGAATTATAGTTTCCTATAGAGCTACTGGCCGGTCTCTCTGGCCGAGGGGTTACAACACTTTCTCCGTAATCCTGTTTATCACGCAGAGTCTCGTAGCAGAGCAGGGCGAGAGCTGGGAGCGGTTCGACCCCCGCTGGTGACTTGCGGGATAACTGAGCCGGCCGCTCAGAAAGCAATGGCAAACTACTGAGCGTAATCTTGCCAAGAAATCAACGTACAGCTGAAAGATGCTGATGTTGACAGCAATGTCCTGTATAAGGATATGCAAAACATAACATAGAGCTACTGACACTAGCTTCTTCCAGGCTATCATTGTTAGTCAGTTTGGCAGTCTAGGTATTTGCAACATTAATCTCAGGAACCACAGGAATCCATTGCTTCCAAGCTCTTTCTACTTTGTTCATTCACATTTCATGTTTCACAGGCATACAGCAAAACACTTCAAAACAGGTTATATTTACAATCGCCGTACTCTATCTGGCATTAAAGGATATTAAATAATAATACTTATGTTAGTATGTGAAAGTAAGTAATGGACCCTTGTTTAACTCCTTGGGGCATACTGGATATATGATAAAGTAAGGAGTACAGAAAAAGAGTCGTCTCCATACCTTGAGTTAATAATAATAATATTAATAATACAGGATATATGATAAAGTAAAAAGTACAGAAAAGGGCTCTTTTTCATGCCTGAGTTAATACTGGATATATCATAAAGTAAAAACATAAAGAAAAGGACTCTTTTCCATAGTTAGTTAATTAGTTAGTCGTGGTTCCAACTTCACGGCAACTTGTCGTCCCCATATTACTCCTTTCCTGTGCCAGTGAATATCACACAAAATGCTTCTCACTGCCCAATGTGAACAATGGAACAGACAGGAGTATCGGCAAGCCAACAATCCGCACAGGCACACTGTGCATAATGCCGCCGCCAGAATGCTAACACAAAAGTCCTCCATGAAAAACGCAGTTCATCGTCGATGGAAACAGCAGTCACCAGAAAGACCTCACTGACCCGGGCTTTATCCCACCATGGCTCGGTCTTCCGCAGGACGACCCGCCGAAAGCGCCGCACAAAGCACGAACACCGCAGCTCCAACGCCCAGGAGTCTCCTGAAAATGCACTCGTAAGACGAAAAGGCAAACCAGTCAATCCAGCAACAGCCGACAGCCATCATTCCGAACATGCAGTTCACGCTACAAACAACCGCGGACAATGTAAAAGCATTACACGCGAAACCCACATCTCACAGTGTCGCGCCACTCAGTAGCAGGGCGACGGAAACTATATCCTCCTTAGTCGCCTCCTACGACATGCATGTAGGCAAACAGTGCTACTATTCTTTGCTCCCCTTTTTATATACCTTCAGTTATAATAGATATATGTTAAAGTAAAAAAGTAAAGAAACGGGCTCGTTTCCATACCTTGATTCAACTGATTCAGTGCCAAACAAAACGTAGGTTATGACCAAACAGGGTACACAATCAAATGAACAAGTATTAGAATGTACATTTCCGTTCACTGAGCACTGAAATTGCGGAGGATACCACGAAACAACACAAATAGCACGATGGTCCTACTATGCCTATATATCGTCCTTCTGTCACAATGGGAAGTCACATTTAGCGATATATTATCCTTTGGCACTGAATCCGTTAACACTAATACTGGTCTTACTAGATATGTGATGACAAAGTAAAAAGTAAAGAAAAGGACTCGTGTCTACAACTTGAGTTAATACTGGTCTCACTGGAAATGTGATAAAGTAAACAGTAAAGAAAATGACTCGTTTCTATACCTACTGGATATGTGATAAAGTAAACAGTAAAGAAAGGGACTTGTTTCCACAACTTGAGTTAATACTGGATATATGACAAAGTAAAAAGTAAAGATACGTAAAAATTGACTAACTGATTAAAATGTTGGACGATATCATCACCATTATCATCATCATCATCATCATCATCATCATCATCATCATCATCATGTGCCAAGCTGGTAAGCGTGGGCGGTCATGTTTTGCCATCTCACTCGATCACCGGAGTGTTGGATCAGCTCAATGTTCTTGTCTCGGTCATACAAGGAGGTCAAACCATTCAGGTATTTACTTCTCTGCCCTCTCCTTGTTCTATTCCCCTCGATCTTGCCAGTTGTCACCAAGTTCTCCAATTTATTTCTTCTCATAACGTGACCAAAACATTGTGACTGTCTACGTCCAATTTCTCTAAACAGTTTACGGTTTTCATTTGTTTCTTGTAGGACTTGGTCATTGGTTTTTGTGTCTGTCCTTAGTATTCTTTGCATTCTCCTCAGAAACCACATTTCCACAGCCATCAAATGTTTTTCAGCTTGACTGCTCCTTGTCCACGCTTCGCATCCATACAAAAGTACAGGCTGTGTGGCTCTATATAGCACCTCAACACTCTTTCTCTCGTAGCAATTGACATCTTATTATTGGTCAGTATTGGAAGATATCAACAATTGACGGGAAAGACACTCAGAATAATAAAGAATAGTGCACAGCAATTAAAATGGGAAATAAAGAGGGAAATTATGAACTAGCCATTTTAGTAACATTTCTAATTGATTTTTAATTATGCAACTTGCATGGTTGGCGTCCATGATTGGGGACATAAATTACACGTACCTCAGAAGTCAGAGTGGGTTCACCAGCTGACAAATGACACTAGTAATAAGGAAAGCTAATCAAAAAGTATTTGATGATGATGATGCTATTATCATATGTTACCCATATATGGGCCCTATCCTGTTGTCTTATTGACCCCAATGGAGACAACAGCTGTGTAGATAAGCATTGCGTATTCAATTCAACAAATGTCGCTGGTGATATGATGAACTTACGAGGTATCTCGTGCCAAATATCCCCCTTGGCTTTGACAGAATGCGGCTGCCGAACTAAAGGATCTTCTTTGTGCAGAAAATATCTTGTAGCAAGCTTGGTTGGAACTGGTGTCGTTTGTAGTTATATTTAACCAGTCTCCGGGACATACTGCCGCTGTGGGGAATACACAATATTAAAACATGTTTAAGGTTTGACTTGAAATCGCAGAAAATAGCAGATAGCAAAGGAAACTAAATATATATAGGGTTATTTTTAATGTCTGTGAGTTGTTGTTTTTTTCTTCTAATATTGTCGTTCCAAGTTTTGTATTCACCCTCTGTGGAGTTCATGACACATAAAAAGGATAAATACAAAACTTGGAACGGTAATATTTTCCAAACCACCCCCCCCCCCCCCCCCCCCCCCCCCCCCCAGTCATTAAAATGCACCCTGGTCATATGAAACGTCACTGTGGCTTGGAAAGAACAGTGATAGAAGGCGTGGTTCCTGGAGGAAAAGGCAGGGATAGACCAGCACGAAGATGGACACGGGACATTGTAGACATGAGGATGCTTGAGGCGGGAGACATGGCCAGAGATGGACATGCGACATTATAGACACCTTCTGTTTGAGGGTGCTTGAGGCGGGAGAGATGGCCAGAGATGGACATGGGACATTGTAGACACCTTGGGCAGGAGGGTGATGGGGGTTGGAGAGATGGCCAGAGACGGACAAGGGACATTGTAGACACCTTGGGCATGAGGCGGGAGAAATGGCCAGAGATGGACAAGGGACATTGCAGACACCTTGGGCTTGTTGAGGGTGCTTGAGGCGGGAGAAATGGCCAGAGATGGACAAGGAACATTGCAGACATGAGGGTGCTTGAGGCGGGAGAAATGGCCAGAGATGGACAAGGGACATTGCAGACACCTTGGGCTTGTGAGGGTGCTTGAGGCGGGAGAAATGGCCAGAGATGGACAAGGGACATTGCGGACATGAGGGTGCTTGAGGCGGGAGAAATGGCCAGAAATGGACAAGGGACATTGCAGACATGAGGGTGCTTGAGGCGGGAGAAATGGCCAGAGATACGTTGTTTTTTTTCCGGCGCACTGTGATGAGAGCGGTCTCTACTTGAGAGTTAAGTTACTTGCATATCCTTTACATGACGTTTCAGACAACCCCAGCATGGGGTGGGGGGGGGGGGGGGGGGGGGGGGGGGCTGTTCGTGATTTCTTGGAAAATTTACGTTCAGTAGTATGCCATTGCCGGTCTTCCTGGCCTAGGTGTTAGCGACTTTCTCCGTAATCCCGTATACTCTCGTGAGTGGCGTGATGTGCGCGAGAAACGGTAGCGGTTCTCGCCGCGTCGGTGACTTAGGGGGTATGTGAGCCGGCCGCTCAGAAAGCAATGGGCAAACTACTGAGCGTAATCTTGCCAAGAAATCAACAATAAACTGAAAGATGCTGATGTTGACAGCGATGTCCTGCAAAGGATATGCGAACAAACAAAAAAAGTACGCCATAGCTTTCTGAATGACCGGCACTCACACCTTTGTATGAGAAAACCAACGCAAGGCAGTCTCCTTCCAAATCGCTCGCAGCTGTGTCTCGAACGCGGTATGCAGGATTACGAATAGCGTCCGTAACCCTTTCACCACAGATCCGGCCTACTTGAGAGTAGATGTAGACATAAATGGTCGGTCTCCCTACACGTGTGGATTTGTAGATGTAGACATAAATGGTCGGCCTCCCTACACGTGTGGATTTGTAGATGTAGACATAAATGGTCGGCCTCCCTACACGTGTGGATTTGTAGATGTAGACATAAATGATCGGCCTCCCTACACGTGTGGATTTGTAGATGTAGACATAAATGGTCGGCCTCCCTACACGTGTGGATTTGTAGATGTAGACATAAATGGTCGGCCTCCCTACACGTGTGGATTTGTAGATGTAGACATAAATGGTCGGCCTCCCTACGCGTGTGGATTTGTAGATGTAGACATAAATGGTCGGCCTCCCTACACGTGTGGATTTGTAGATGTAGACATAAATGATCGGCCTCCCTACACGTGTGGATTTGTAGATGTAGACATAAATGGTCGGCCTCCCTACACGTGTGGATTTGTAGATGTAGACATAAATGATCGGCCTCCCTACACGTATGGATTTGTAGATGTAGACATAAATGGTCGGTTTCTCTACACGTGTGGATTTGTAGATGTACACATAAATGGTCGGCCTCCCTACACGTGTGGATTTGTAGATGTAGACATAAATGGTCGGCCTCCCTACACGTGTGGATTTGTAGATGTAGACATAAATGGTCGGTCTCTCTACACGTGTGGATTTGTAGATGTAGACATAAATGGTCGGCCTCCCTACACGTGTGGATTTGTAGATGTAGACATAAATGGTCGGCCTCCCTACACGTGTGGATTTGTAGATGTAGACATAAATGGTCGGCCTCCCTACACGTGTGGATTTGTAGATGTAGACATAAATGGTCGGCCTCCCTACACGTGTGGATTTGTAGATGTAGACATAAATGGTCGGCCCTCCCTACACGTGTGGATTTGTAGATGTAGACATAAATGGTCGGCCTCCCTACACGTGTGGATTTGTAGATGTAGACATAAATGGTCGGCCTCCCTACACGTGTGGATTTGTAGATGTAGACATAAATGGTCGGCCTCCCTACACGTGTGGATTTGTAGATGTAGACATAAATGGTCGGCCTCCCTACACGTGTGGATTTGTAGATGTAGACATAAATGGTCGGCCTCCCTACACGTGTGGATTTGTAGATGTACACATAAATGGTCGGCCTCCCTACATGTGTGGATTTGTAGATGTAGACATAAATGGTCGGCCTCCCTACACGTGTGGATTTGTAACTGTGGAGATCGGAGCACACACAAACACGTGTATGTGTGCACTGAGGGTCTTCCTTCGTTAAAGGTTAACCGTTACTCAGTACTGTTATATGGTTCAAGGGGAAAAGACAAAGATCATCATCATCATCATCATCATCATCCAGTGCCTTACCAGCTGGCGTGGCGATCCTGCCTTTCCACAAATTACAATCTCCGAATTCATGGATATCCCATCAAACCCATGATCTCCCTTGGTGAAATATTACTTCAGGTGGTAGAGGTGTACATCTATTCATGTAGCAATGTAGATACGGTCATAGGGACAGATAGAGATATTAAAATAAGAATACAAAAGACGAGAGAAGTTTTCATAGCACTAGGAAATTTGTGAAAAGCAAAAGAAATTCAACTTAGCTCTAAACATACGAGGGGCAGTCAAAAAGTAATGCCTCGTAATTTTTCATTTCATTCAATATGAAGAAGAAAAAAAAAGATAACATTCACATTTAAATGGAGCCCTAAGTCTGTGCTTCTCAATGTAGTCTCCGTTATTCGTTATAGTTTTTGTCCATCTTCACACGAGGGCATATGTCCCGCACGGTGAAAATTCATGCCCTTTTTCCTAAACCACTGGCTTAGGCGCGTTTGGTGTCCTCAAAGTGATGTCCGCGAAGATCTTTTTTAGTGGTCCAAACAGACGGAAGTCTGGGAGTGCTAAGTCGGAACTGAAAAGGGAATGTGGTAATAATGTCCAGCAAAATTATGCAATCGTATCAATGGTGCTTTTAGCTGACAATGCTAATATCCACTGCAGAAATCTCCCATAACAATACTCGAACGTTCGTGGATGCGAATCAGGGTCTCACCTTCAGCATTGAGGGTTACTATGACAATACGTTGCCTTAACCGAACAGAATTGGTGGCCATTTTAAAACCGTTACTGTTGCGCAACATGTGACTGAAACAGGTTGGTGGTGATACACAGTGCAGAAAAGTGTATGAGCTTGAGGAATCCCGCTAAATTAATAAATTGCACACCGATAAAGTATTTACATAGATAACAAGAATAGGAGGCATTACTTATTCACCCTCCCTGGTAGAATATTGAGTTCTAACGTTAAATTAGTACTGCTGTGAGATTCAGGAAGATGAAGAACAGCCAAAACAATTATTAATAAATTACAAACATTCATTAAGTGGCGTATGTACAGAACTGGATTAAGATGGTATGACAGAATCACTAATTCAGAACTTACGGAGATAACTAAATAAACTGCGGTGAATCAAGGGGTGAGAATAGGGCGCTTTGCTATGTTGGAATGACATTTTAGATGTCTGTTGTTAGTATAACTTGAAAGTCCTTTCTCTGGATCTCACAGGGCAAAATAAACAGAGTGAGACCTGAAACCCCATTCTTCGTCTTCCTCTCCTCCTCTTCTTCGTCTCCCAATGAAGTATAGGCCCGAAACCAACTCAGGCTAAACCCTTTGTGGGCAGACTTGTTCATGGCTGGTTGAATTTTGCAGCTAAACTTTTCTACAGGACGGGGTGGTCAGTCCAAACTTCCTTAGTCACCTCTTACGACATGCATGGTAAGTTACAGTGTTAGTGTTCTTTGCTTTCCTTGTGGTCCCTTTAACTCATCAGCGGCAAATCACATAGGTAAGACGACTAGAGACAGATGGATAATATAAGGACTTGGGGAGAATTTTAGGAGGATGCATAGGATAGGATTTCTTATCATGAGTTGGCTGACGGCCTATGTTGCACTGAGGGATAAAAGGCTGCGTAAGAAGCAGTAAACGAAGGAGGAGGAGGAGGAGGAGAAGAAGAAGAAGAAGAAGGAGAAGAAGAAGAAGAAGAAGAAGAAGAAGAAGAAGAAGAAGAAGAAGAAGAAGAAGAAGAAGAAGAAGAAGAAGAAGAAGAAGAAGAAGAAGAAGAAGCAGCAGCAGCAGCAGCAGCAGCAGCAGCAGAAGAAGAAGAAGAAGAAGAAGAAGAAGAAGAAGAAGAAGAAGAAGAAGAAGAAGAAGAAGAAGAAGAAGCAGCAGCAGCAGCAGCAGCAGCAGCAGCAGCAGCAGCAGCAGCAGCAGAAGAAGAAGAAGAAGAAGAAGAAGAAGAAGAAGAAGAAGAAGAAGAAGAAGAAGAAGAAGAAGAAGAGGAAGAAGAAGAAGAAGAAGAAGAAGAAGCAGCAGCAGCAGCAGCAGCAGCAGCAGCAGCAGCAGCAGAAGAAGAAGAAGAAGAAGAAGAAGAAGAAGAAGAAGAAGAAGAAGAAGAAGAAGAAGAAGAAGAAGAAGAAGAAGAAGAAGAAGAAGAAGAAGAAGAAGAAGAAGAAGAAGAAGAAGAAGAAGAAGAAGAAGAAGGAAGAGGAGGAGGAGGAGGAGGAGGAGCAGAAGAAGAACAACAACAAGAACAAGAACAAAAACAAAAACAAGAAGAAGAACAAGAAGGATAAGAAGAATGGTAACTAGCGGTAAATAGCGAGTCTTTTCTTCTAGCAGCGATAAATGTGACTTCTGCAAATACCTAATAAATAAATAAGAAAAGGTTACACCTCCGTTGGGGATCGTGCTTAGAGAATACATAGTTAACCATTTACATTTGTGTACATTTCCTGACAAAAATGGTAAACACTACACATTAGTGACAGATGTTAAGCATGGAACGAATTGAAATGCAATTAGGGACAATAATATTCAAACTTACATGCCAACTGAAAGAACACGACACTTAAACAAAAGAAAATCCACATTGCAAATCTAACACCGAAAAGCCAGCCTGGCCTCCAAATGAAATGATTCAAACCTTCCTCTTGGGAACGCGGCAGGCAATTAATACCATCTGACGATCATAAGATAAATAATTGTACCGTGGACTATAAATGTGAAATTTTATCCTTTGATTAAAAACAATAGATAGGTATTACACTACGGTAGCACTTATGTTAGTTGAAATCAGGCGCACTTTTGTTATCAATCAACGCTTAATTTCTCAACTGAAAATACCTTCTGTTATTGTTGTTTTCATTGTTGCTGCTGTTGTCGACTGCATTGTCACTTTTCTTTTTATTATCTTATTGGTTTAAGTTTAAGCCGGTGTTTTTAACTTAAATTGCCTTTATTGAATTCACTTTCTGGGGGATTTCGTTTTCTCCCTTTAGAACATCATTAGTATTTGAAACCTGGATTTAGCCTGAATGCATCGTGATTGATTATCATGTAAATAATTTAAACTAAACTGAGCAATTATAAGTTTGCCCGGAGTTAACTTCATTCACTTCTGAATAAATGGAGTTAACTTCATTCACTTCTGAATAAATCACATATCCCTGTATATGAACGATGAGAAATGTGATGATAGCTATACAAATAAAAACAATATTAATAGCAGCAACAATTTTTTTTTTAATGTTGCATATCCCTTACAGGACGTTGCAGTCAACACCAGCATTATTCAGTTACTGTTGATGTACTAGGCAAGATTACGCTCAGTAGTTTGCCATTGCTTTCTGAGCTACCGGCTCACATACCCCCGTAAGTTACCAACGCGGTGCGAACCGCTGCCGATTCTCGCGCAGCAACGTTACTCACGAGAATATACGGGATTACGGAGAAAGACGTTAACACCTACGCCAGGGAGACCCGGCTTGCTGACGATAAAGCAGTTCTTCTTTGCCTTTGGCTCTTCTGTGTTCTGTTCTCCATGCGGTGTTGTTACGGTCTCTCTGTGGCTGGTTTCTTTACATATGCTGTCTGTATAGGTTATGAACAAGGGGGGAGGGGGGGGGGAAACCTTGTAATACTCCTGATATTATGGTGAAGGGTTATAAGTATTCTCCATGTTTTCTTACCGCGCATTCACTGTTGTTGCATAAGCTTCTACGTCATAAGTTTGTTATAAGTGTACTCATTGCATATCTTTTAAGGATTTCCTATCCTATAGCTCGTTTCTATCTACCCTATCAAATGCCTTAGCAATACACTGTGATAACGGTACATTGTGATAATCATAATATAATACTGATAGATAGAATATTAGTGACTGTTGTAGTGTAGTTGGTGTAGCAATTGTTGTGGTTAGTGTATTGGTCGTTGTTGTTGTGGCTAATGTAGTGGCTGTTGTAGTGGCTGGTGTAGCTGCTGTTGTAGTGGTTGTTGTGGTTAGTGTATTGGTCGTTGTTGTTGTGGCTAATGTAGTGGCTGTTGTAGTGGCTGGTGTAGCTGCTGTTGTAGTGGTTGTTGTGGTTAGTGTATTGGTCGTTGTTGTTGTGGCTAATGTAGTGGCTGTTGTAGTGGCTGGTGTAGCTGCTGTTGTAGTGGTTGTTGTGGTTAGTGTATTGGTCGTTGTTGTTGTGGCTAATGTAGTGGCTGTTGTAGTGGCTGGTGTAGCTGCTGTTGTAGTGGTTGTTGTGGTTAGTGTATTGGTCGTTGTTGTTGTGGCTAATGTAGTGGCTGTTGTAGTGGCTGGTGTAGCTGCTGTTGTATTGGTCGTTGTTGTTGTGGCTAATGTAATGGCTGTTGTAGTAGTTGGTATAGCTGCTGTTGTAGTGGTTGGTGTAGTGGTTGTTGTGGTTAATGTAGCGATTGTTGTGGTTAGTGTATTGGTCGTTGTTGTTGTGGCTAATGTAGTGGCTGTTGTAGTGGCTGGTGTAGCTGCTGTTGTAGTGGTTGTTGTGGTTAGTGTATTGGTCGTTGTTGTTGTGGCTAATGTAGGGGCTGTTGTAGTGGCTGGTGTAGCTGCTGTTGTAGTGGTTGTTGTGGTTAATGTAGCGATTGTTGTGGTTAGTGTATTGGTCGTTGTTGTTGTGGCTAATGTAGGGGCTGTTGTAGTGGCTGGTGTAGCTGCTGTTGTAGTGGTTGTTGTGGTTAGTGTATTGGTCGTTGTTGTTGTGGCTAATGTAGGGGCTGTTGTAGTGGCTGGTGTAGCTGCTGTTGTAGTGGTTGGTGTAGTGGTTGTTTTGGTTAATGTAGCGATTGTTGTGGTTAGTGTATTGGTCTTTATTGTTGTGACTAATGTAGGGGCTGTTGTAGTGGCTGGTGTAGCCATTGTTGTGGTTAGTGTATTGGTCGTTATTGTAGTGGCTAATGTAGTGGCTGTTGTAGTAGTTGTTGTAGTGGTTGGTGTAGTGGTTGTTGTGGTTAATGTAGCGATTGTTGTGGTTAGTGTATTGGTCGTTATTGTTGTGACTAATGTAGGGGCTGTTGTAGTGGCTGGTGTAGCTGTTGGTGTAGCGATTGTTGTGGTTAGTGTATTGGTCGATGTTGTTGTGACTAATGTAGGGGCTGTTGTAGTGGCTGGTGTAGCTGCTGTTGTAGTGGTTGGTGTAGTGGTTGTTGTGGTTAATGTAGCGATTGTTGTGGTTAGTGTATTGGTCGTTATTGTTGTGACTAATGTAGGGGCTGTTGTAATGGCTGGTGTAGCTGTTGGTGTAGCGATTGTTGTGGTTAGTGTATTGGTCGTTGTTGTTGTGGCTAATGTAGGGGCTGTTGTAGTGGCTGGTGTAGCGATTGTTGTGGTTAGTGTATTGGTCGTTGTTGTTGTGGCTAATGTAGGGGCTGTTGTAGTGGCTGGTGTAGCGATTGTTGTGTGTCATCGTCTTGCTCATGTCTAGGTATCTGAGCTCGGGTTCACACAGGCAACAATAACTCCGTTAAATATAATATCTAACATTTATTGTAGTTCACTATACAGTGCATTGGCGCTGAGTTGCATATCACAGAGATTTAACATCATCACACATAGTTATCACAAACATCCTAGCAAACTATCTAGCATAAGTCTATGAACCCCAAATACACATGGGTTTAATCTATTAATCTATTGAGTCCCTCTAAGGCAGGCCCTGTTGCCTCTCTGATGGTCCGTCTGTCCTCTGACGGTCCACACGTGTCCCAATCCGACACGGGTGGTAACTCTGTCCGAGTTCCTCGTGGACCCCGCAAAAGGCGGGCCACATCAGTGTCCACGGGACAGTGGACTCAATGACCAGTCCTTCGAGAAGGCTCTAGATTACTCTGGCCTTCGAGTGACTGACTTCTTTCTCTTGGGCGGGAGTTGTAGCCCTTTGACTCATGTCTATAAATGTGAGTCTGTGACAGGATTCCCCCCTCTCCCCCGATCTGATGGGTTGTTATAAGGTAATTAGATCTGCTCTAATTCTGTCACAGAATCATATAAAGTCGGTGTTTGTAGTTTGGTGGACAGTAACCTGGTAACCTACATACTGGCATCAAAACTCATGTATTCTCCCATACACCACTTCTCTGATTTGGTGAAGAGATCACTCTCTCTCTCCTGTGTCCTTAAAAATGCTTATCTGACCGAAGTTACGTGACGTTTACTAGTTGTGTTTACAACCCGTCCTTCTCATAGTACCCCACTGATACCAAGACAATTAACCTCTGTATTAAAGAGGATTAACAAGACCGAAGTCCTGGCTAATTAAGTACACCTTCAAATCTTGATCTGTGTGTGTATTTCAATACATTTTTACTCTCGTATGTTGTATAATGCTAAATATGTAGTTACGTTGTTATTTTATCCCCTCAGACTACATGTGTCCCTGTTGGCTTGTTAGTGTGTTGACTAATAAGTTGCTGCTTCTAATAAAGTGACTGTATTTTAAATTGATAGTGTTCAGTTTTAAGGTTTGTGTAAAGTGTGTGCTGAA
Organism: Cepaea nemoralis; assembly: GCA_014155875.1. Taxonomy (NCBI): domain Eukaryota; kingdom Metazoa; phylum Mollusca; class Gastropoda; order Stylommatophora; family Helicidae; genus Cepaea; species Cepaea nemoralis. The sequence goes on from JACEFZ010000220.1 coordinate 408,335, forward strand.
TGTGTGGCTTATTTCCAAGCGTCACGAGTTGGGATAACCTTAATCATGAATTACTCCAATGTGTGCAATACATGATCAGGCATTCCAAGCAGTGGTGCTTAGATGTAGTATCCTAACTCCTAAACTAAGAATATTAACCTAACTAATAAACATGTATCAACAATTTAGACAAGTAATACAATTTACATGAAAGACGCAGACAAATTAAAATAAATACGTTTTGCGTACAATTTGTCCGCTCAGTATATCGTTCTCTCATTTAATCCATGCACTCTGTCATTCACTCATCTTTCATTCCAAATAGTATTTGGTTAAAATATATAATTAAAGTTGAGGTAAGTGTTATTGCCCTTAGAAAAAATGGAATAGGCGATCTTTTCCCTTTAAGAAAATACGTACTTTTTGTACGATGACTCAAAAATGGGTTATAATTTACACAGAGACAATTGCATAGGAAGGTTATTTATCCTATTAATGGAACTACCTGTAATATTATGGTAGAATATGTACAAATTACAGGTTAACACATTTTATATACAAAATTCAATGCAAGTATAATACATATTTAATATTAAATTAATTAATTAATTAAGTAGCTAAATCCAACGATGATGTGCGCGTTGTCCTCCTGTTGTTAGCGTGTCGTTTGCCATGAATGTTACAAGTTAGTATGGCTGTATCTTGAGTGTTGTAGTCGACGTAGTTCTGTTTCGGCTGTTTGCAAAGTCTCGTAGCAACAGCAAGTATGGAATGTTCTCAATGTTGCGTATAAAGTGTTCTTACAATTTTCAGAGTGAGTTCACAGGTTGAAATCATTACAATGTTAATGTCTCTCGCTCGGATCGTTCTAGAGCTTGGGCAATTGATAGTATAGCTCTTCACGTATAGTTCATAAAGTATGACTCTTAAAGTTTCATGTTCGTGGGTGTCATAAGTAACTTATTTACTGAGGTGTTATTACTATTCACTGGGAGTTCTCTAGCAGGTGTAGAGTTACACTGTTATATGCCACAGACTAAAAATATCACAGTTTCTAGTATGGCGAATGGTCGATGTGCTAAATGTTATTCTACTGGCGCATTCGTTTGCCGTGATAATAGGTCCGCAATAATGTTGTCAGTGCCTCTGATATGGCGGATTTCGAAGTCGAAATCTTGAAGAAGAAGACACCATCTTTGTAAACGATGGTTTCTCGGGGCACCTTGCTTAAGGACCAACAATGGCGAATTGTCAGTGAGTACAACAAAGTGACTACCTAAGAGGAACTTAGATAATCTTAACACACAAAATAATAGACTTAATGCCTCCAATTCCACCGTAGAATACCGGGTTTCTGCCTTCTTTAGCTTCCGGCTTACGTAGAGAATTGCGTGTCTCACTCCATCCACTTCTTGCATTAAACATCCTCCTATTGCGATAGCACTCGAATCTGTGGTCAAAATAAAGGGTAAATTTATGTTGGGTAATCGTAAGACTGGTGGATTAGAAAAAATACGTTTCAATCTGCTTATTGCATCCTCTAAGCGAGTACTTTTACAAATTTTTGATGGATGATCTTTAGTTAACATATCAGAAAAGATTGAAGTAAGTTCTGCCCAATTTGGTATACATTTTGAATAATAGTTAATAAGACCTAGTAAACTTCTAATTTGTTTCTTTGTGGTAGGCACTTCTAGATTGAGAATCTTCGACACAATTTTATCATCTGTCAATAGTTTGCCTTCAGAAATTCTATGACCAAGGAAGTCTATTTGTTTATAGCCTATTTCAACCTTGGAAGGTTTGATAGTAAGTCCAAAAAGAAAGATTTGGTTGAAGACTTGTTTGAGTGTAAGTAAGTGAGAAGTCATATTAGAAGAATGGATGCATATATCATCAATATAAGCTTGGACATCTTTAATTCCGTGCAATAACAATCTAGTTAATCTAACAAATGTGGCGGGCGGGTTCTTGAGACCAAATGGAAGATATAGCCATTCGTACAAACCGAGGGGTGTTGCGAATGCTTTTATATGTCTAGAAGCAGGGTGTAGTGGCACTTGCCAATAACCTTTCGCTAAATCAGTCTTAGAAAATAAGGATGATTGAGACATATTTAAAATGAGATCTTCACAACTGTTCATTGGCTCTGCATCCGTTGTGGTTCTTGTATTTAATACTCTATAGTCGATGCACAAACGGATTGTCTGGTCCTTCTTTTTCACCAGGACAATCGGTGAAGAATATTGAGACATAGATTTCTGAATTATTCTATTTTTCTCTAAATCCAAAATTTCTCTGTCTAAATTTGCTCTGTAATGGAGAGGAATAGAATATGGTCTACATTTGACCGGTGTCAGATCTGTCAGCACAATTGAATGTGTTATTTTGTCAGTGCGTCCAGATTTGTTAGAAAAGATAGATTTATACTCGTCAAGGAGAGTCAAAATGTCTTGTCGCTGTTGTTGTGTCAAAGTGTCAGAGATTTGTATGTCATTTATACTACCGTCGTCAGTCATAATCGGTACTGGGATTTCAGTATTGTCTACGTCTGTCTGATTTATCACAGATGCTACTGTTTGTAAATTGTCCTCAATGTCATTGTCGTCGTCGTCGAGATTAATCGTTGTCAATATGTCGTCAAATTGGTCGTCGTTGTCGATATCACAGATTGTCGGTAATGTCCATATGTCTTCGTCGTCTTTGTCGTCGTAAGAGTGCGTCGTTAACGATGCTTCATTTGTCGAGGTGTCATTCAGTTGGGTAATTGTTTCGTTTTTGTCATCAGTTTGCTGCGTCTGCTCACTCGTGTCCCTCTCCTGTCTAGCATAGTATGGTTTCAACATATTTACATGGAATATTTTCAACTTTCCATTCAAAGAAATTTCGTAATCAACTTCCGAAATTCTTCTAATAATTTTAAAAGGTCCCTGCCAAGAGGTTGATAGTAAATCTCTCTTGTCAGGTAGCAGTAGTAAAATATCCTGACCTGGATTTAATACAATTGTTTTTGCACCTCTGTTGGCGTTCTGCCTGTACCTAAAACCTTTCTCCTGTAGTGATGTTCTGGCCAGTATACAGGAACGTATGATTTTGTCTCTGGTGTCAGTGTCTAAATCATAGGTAGAAATGGGTAGTTGGATATTTACAGGTTGTGATATGATATCTTTGTAAATAGTGAGAGGTCCTCTTGGGTTCGCTCCATACATCAATTCGAAGGGAGAGAACCCTGTGCTTGATTGCGGGACTTCTCTATATGCGAACAGCACCGTTGGGAGAAGTATATCCCAATCGGCTGGATTTTCAGCTGTCACTTTAGATAGCATATGTTTCAGGTCCCCGTTTAGTTTCTCGCAGATACCATTTGCGGCCTGTCGATAGGGACTGGTGAAACATTGCTTGATGCCTAGTAACTTAGTTACCGATTGAGTGGCATTCGATATGAACTGGGTTCCTCTATCAGAAATTATTTTCTCCGGGAAGCCAAAACGGGAGAAAATATTTAATAATATGTCCGTCACATCCTTAGAGGAGACAGATTTTAATGGAAGCATTTCTGGCCATCTCGTACATACATCAATAAGAGTGAAAATATATCTGTTCCCTTTACTTGAAATGTGATTCAGCGGACCTACTAGGTCAACTGCCACGATTTGGAATGGCCTCGAGGCAGTTGTAGTTGATTGGACTTCTGCCGTAGGGTTTTTCCCCTTTTTCACCAGTTTCTGACATATATCACATGATCTACAAAAGGTTTTTATATCTTGGCAAAATTTTGGCCAATAAAACTGGGTCAGGACCCTAGCCCTAGTTTTTTCGTATCCCATATGACCTCCGAAAGGTGAGTCATGGGCTATCCTTAATACTTTGTCTCGATGTGCTTGTGGTAACACTACTTGCTGTATCGTGGTCTGATTTGTTGTGTATACTCTAGTTAATACATTGTTCTGTAGCCTAAATGTCCACGATGCGTTCTTGGTTAATTTTGGTTTAAGTCCTACTAACTTAAAATATGGTGAAAGTGTAGGATCTGCTTTCTGTTCATCTCCAAAATTTGTGTTGGTAGTGTTTGGTGATAGAATTTCTAGTGACTCCTGCAGTTGGTCGGTGTTGGTTTTGTGGGTTGTCTGTCGTGTTATTGCATTTGTGTGTTGTGTGTGTTGTTGCACATCTACAGGCTTGGTACTTGGTAGATCGGTAGCATCCTCAATTCGAGGTTTTAATTTGGTCGTATCACTGACAGATTCGACCGCCCCTGCATTGTACACCTCGGTGAATTCTTTCTGAATTACTTCATTGGTTGTCTCCCTTGGTCTTTTGGCAGATTGAGACAAGCATGAATGGTGTTTCTCTTTAGAATCACTGTTTGGGTGGTGGATACCGTTTCTATGCTCCCAATCTCTGATTTCCTTTTCAGAGCAAGGTCGTATATTGGGCAGGTTCCCAAGTATAATATCAGCGACAGGATTTTCTAGGACAGCGCACAATACTAGTCCTGATATGAACGGGGTTCGAATTTCGACCAGAGCAAGGGGGTATTTCTCTATAGTGCCTGAGAATTTGCGACAAGTCACATGTTTGTCTGTATAGTCTTTCTCGTTTATTAATGTTTTCTTAATCCCACAGAGCGTTGCGCCGGAATCCCGAATTAATGTGCACTTTTTGTTATTTACAAACCCTGTTGAGAAAACTAGCTTGCCTGTAGATGACAAGGCAGCGTTGGCTGTTTCATTCGAAATAGGGATAGTGTGGCCACATAGTAATGTTGTGTCAAGTTGGAACTTCGTACAGGTGTTACACTTACTGTCTGTAATGCTGTCAATAATTTGCACAGTATTTCCAAGCTCACTTACATTTTCGTTTTGATTGTCACAATCATTCAGTGATTCAATCTCTTCGTCTGATGACGTTTCCACTAGTGCAGCATTGGCCTGTTTCAATATCTTTCGGCCCTCACAGAAGCGACTATAGTGCCCAAAGCTACTGCAAAAGTAACATTTGACCGCTCTCTGGTAAGCATTTCGCTTATTCTTCTGCTTCTCCACGATCATTTTGAGGTGGTGTGGATAGTTTGGCGATTTATCGCACATCACGTATTGTTCGTGAGTCAAACTACAATATTGGCATTTAACTGGCTTACTGACATTTGAGCGTGGTTTAAACTTACTTTCTGTTGGTTTCGAGTATCTAGTGTTTACTGCTGCTGCTGCTGTATCGTTTTGACTTAAGTTTAAATGAAAACTGTCTCTGTTTGCTGTAAAAAATGCATTCCCCTTGGACTCGATTTCCTGAATACTTTTACAGTCCATTTGTTTCAAAAACTTAGCAAAAGGTGTAGGGATTGTACTCACTATCTTGTCAATAATAATAAGTTCTTTAAGTTTGTCATGGCTGTTGTTAGTTTTAGCCGAGTTCATCCACTTTGTACACACATCTTGTACTGTAGAGACATAATCTATAAAGGTTTGATTTGGTTGTGGGGATAATTTGGCGAACTGTTGTTGGTAACCTGCAGTATCTAATGAGAAATGTTGGAGAATGCGCTGCTTTAAATAGTCATAATCTTTTCGCATTTCCTGTGGCACTGTCTCTATTACTTTTAAAGGTTCCAGAGCTAAGTTTCTCATTAAAATGAATGCCCAATCTGATTTTATGATCTTATGGTAGGACATTAGACACTCAAAATTTTCCAAGTATGCACTGATGGAATCCCCTGAGCAGAATGCCTTCACGAGGCCTTTATACTTGTTATATTTTTGTTCTTCCTCTTTGCTTCTTAGCTTATTCACAGATATTTCTACGTTGGACTCAATCTCCATCTGTTTTAGTTTTATTTGTGTATCAGCATTCAATTGGGCTAATTTGGCTGCCGCCTCAAGCTCCATTTGTTTTTCTTGAGCCTGCAGTTGCATCTGCATCTTTTTCTCCTCTGCCTCACTTTGTCTCTTCTTTTCTTCTGCATCAATTTGCATTTGCATCTTTTTCTCCTCTGCCTCACTTTGTCTCTTCTTTTCTTCTGCCTGCATTTGTCTTTGTTTTTCTTCTCGTTCTATCGCTCTTTCTTCACGGGCAATGTTTTCTGTGTGCGTCTTCTGTGCCCATTCTGACAGTTTCTCTTCTTTATAACCTAATTTGATACCTTGCTCAATACATTTATCTAAGGTAGACATCTTGTCTTTTAGTTGTTGGTACTTTTAATGAAGTTAAATCCCTTAGAAAAATGTTGGGGAGTAGAAAATTTAGTTATCTCCCTTAATTATTACATGTGCAAATCCAAATGCAAGGTTATGTTGGTTACAAGGTCATGAATTTACATACAAATCAATGCAAAGCAAAATGATACATGGATGGATGGTGAGAAGTACCGCTTAGGGTTGCAATGGGCATGATATGAAACTTAGCTTTTCTCCCCCGATGTGTCTCCACCTTGCCGTGGTGGGGGAGCTTGAGTGTCCCGTTGACCCCATGTGCTTGCCGATGGGTGAAAACTACATATCGGACAGCGTATGGGATAGGGACCAGACTAAGAGAGACACAAAAGTCTAAATCAGGCGCATGAAGGCAGTTCTTGTTTCGGACAATACTCTAAGGCTCTCTGTCGAGGGTTTAGGCTGAACGCCTCTAAGCCACAGACCCTCGGATCTGAGAGTCGGGCCGATATCCACCTACCGAAAAATTGGAATCGAGATACTGAGCAAGCTACATGCCCAGTTCTGACACTTGTTTGAAGGCTCTCAGCTGAGGGATATGTAGGATTCCCGGATGAGATGGCCTGGCCGTTTCTCACTGACTGCTGCACGAAGGTAAGGTGCTGAACCGGCAGCACATGTAGCCTACCTCGTGAGCGAGTACAAAAAGTCAGTAAAATGCCCCAGTCGAAGGAAATGGTTACGAAAACTGTCTGTATCTAACTCATAGAGAGTGTAGATAAAAGTGGAGAAACGTCTCAATAACGCGAAATGGAACGCACGGCGAGCGAACCTATTGCGTGGTCCAAAGTCAAAAGCAAAAGCTTACCGAGTGGATGTCGCCCGCAGTCTGACCGCCCCTGGAGCTCACTTGAGCGACCAGTCGCAAGCGAGATGCCCAATACATGGAAGTGAGGAACTAAAGCAGCCATGAGCAGGACGTGGCAACTCCTCGGGTGAGCCCAGTCTCGGAGCAATATGTGCCGGCTCTGCAATTATGGAAGCCTCCTTGGATAGCGAGGGACTGCCCATTGTCTGCCCCTGCCTTCCCTTGAGGGCCGACCGCGATGTCGTTGGTCGTTCTATCTTGACCAGCTGAGATGTGGGCGACATCACAACAGTCTAACGTGCCTCGAAATCAGAGGAAGGTTAACCTCATTAAAAAATGCCCGCCGGAAGTCGGAAGTGTCGTCCTACGGGTGGCAAACTAAAAATTGACACTACGCAATTACGTCCGAGTGAAATGTCTCGTCCGAATGTCTCTCGTGCTAGGAACAGCTCTGACTACCTAGTTTCCGAATGCCGCTCTTGTTCGGAACAGCTCTGACTAGGTAGTTTTCCGAATGTCCGCCGTGCCTGGAACAGCTCTGATGGGTACAGGGACAAGCACATGTCCGAAAACTCGCTTAGTGGAAACCAACCGCAGAGCTGACTGGTTTGTGCAGGAACGACCCAGGGCGAGCGAAATGCCCAATATATTGAAGTGAGGAATTAAAACAGCCATGAGCAGGACGTGACGATTCCCTCGGTAAACCCAGCACCAGAGCGTTATGTGCCGGCTCTGCAATTATGGAAGGCACCCAGGATGGCGGAAAATGCTATGGACTGTCCCTGCCTTCACTTGAGGGATGACCGTGTAGTCTTCGACTGTTCCAACTTGACCAGCTGAGATGTGGACGGTACCACAAAAGTGAGAGTCTCCCAGGATTGCTAACCTGGTCAAAAATGCACGCTAAAAGTCGGATGTGTTGGCCTGAGGGTTTCGACCCGAGGGTGCCTAACCAGACACACCGCAATCACATCTGAAAAAATCACTCCGGATGAACGCAAAGAAGAAGAACAAACTTAGCTTTTAATCCCAGAACTTGCGGATGTTGTCTTGTACTCTCGCCACTGTTGGATAGTTTACCTAGGTTACACACCACACAATTCGCGGAACAATCTGCTCGTAGAATGAGAAAACATTAGTAACAGTCAAAAAATGTCACAGTCATGTCAACAATAGTTTCTATTATTCACATCAATGAGAGACTCACTGCAGAGGGACTCATATTAATACTATTTTATCGCTAGATAGCTGCAAATAAGTTAAACTTGTACAGTTATCAATTTGTTGTACAGAAATCAATTTGTTATACAGAAATCAACTTGATATCATTAATTTGATGTTTTACTTGGCAATATATAGCCGTGTAAAGTTAAAGCTTATGCCAAAACCGAAGAATAAGCCCCCAAGAGGCTGTCATCGTCTTGCTCATGTCTAGGTATCTGAGCTCGGGTTCACACAGGCAACAATAACTCCGTTAAATATAATATCTAACATTTATTGTAGTTCACTATACAGTGCATTGGCGCTGAGTTGCATATCACAGAGATTTAACATCATCACACATAGTTATCACAAACATCCTAGCAAACTATCTAGCATAAGTCTATGAACCCCAAATACACATGGGTTTAATCTATTAATCTATTGAGTCCCTCTAAGGCAGGCCCTGTTGCCTCTCTGATGGTCCGTCTGTCCTCTGACGGTCCACACGTGTCCCAATCCGACACGGGTGGTAACTCTGTCCGAGTTCCTCGTGGACCCCGCAAAAGGCGGGCCACATCAGTGTCCACGGGACAGTGGACTCAATGACCAGTCCTTCGAGAAGGCTCTAGATTACTCTGGCCTTCGAGTGACTGACTTCTTTCCCTTGGGCGGGAGTTGTAGCCCTTTGACTCATGTCTATAAATGTGAGTCTGTGACATTGTGGTTAGTGTATTGTTCGTTGTTGTTGTGGCTAATGTAGGGGCTGTTGTAGTGGTTGGTGTATCGATTGTTGTGGTTAGTGTATTGGTCGTTGTTGTTGTGGCTAATGTAGGGGCTATTGTAGTGGCTGGTGTAGCTGCTGTTGTAGTGGTTGTTGTGGTTAGTGTATTGGTCGTTGTTGTTGTGGCTAATGTAGGGGCTGTTGTAGTGGCTGGTGTAGCTGCTGTTGTAGTGGTTGGTGTAGTGGTTGTTGTGGTTAATGTAGCGATTGTTGTCGTTAGTGTTTTGGTCGTTGTTGTTGTGGCTAATGTAATGGCTGTTGTAGTAGTTGGTGTAGATGCTGTTGTAGTGGTTGGTGTAGTGGTTGTTGTGGTTAATGTAGCGATTGTTGTGGTTAGTGTATTGGTCGTTATTGTTGTGACTAATGTAAGGGCTGTTGTAGTGGCTGGTGTAGCCATTGTTGTGGTTAGTGTATTGGTCGTTATTGTAGTGGCTAATGTAGTGGCTGTTGTAGTAGTTGTTGTAGTGGTTGGTGTAGTGGTTGTTGTGGTTAATGTAGCGATTGTTGTGGTTAGTGTATTGGTCGTTATTGTTGTGACTAATGTAGGGGCTGTTGTAGTGGCTGGTGTAGCTGTTGGTGTAGCGATTGTTGTGGTTAGTGTAGTGGCGATGATGATGATGATGATGATGATGATGATGATGATGATGATGATGATGATGATGATGATGATGATGATGATGATGATGATGATGATGATGATGATGATGATGATGATGAAGAGCACTTGAGAACTAAATCTAATTCCAGAGGAAGGAGGGCTGGTCTTGCTTTACAGACATAGGATGAGATGTTATAATGATTAACTTTAGTTTAACCTGACTTTGTCTCAACAAACCTTGTCATAACCTGCATCAGTCTCAACATCCCTCTGACTTACCTTGCTGATGTTACAACATACATCTATCTCTACAGGCATCTGTCACATCACGCCTTGGTGTCAACCTGTTTTCATCACAACCTGCCTTTATTACAACCTACCTTCATCACAACATAACTTTGTCACAACATTGATGAATGTCTCCACTTACCTTGATCACAACCTAATGACTTTGCTACAACAGAACAACTTGGTCTCATCTTTATGACTTTATCTTACTGTTCTTGATTCATCATGAGTTGATCATGTCATGGCGTAACAGCATCAAGGGAGAACAATTGGATATCCCTACACTGGTCACACTAAATCAGATATTGGAGTGAATTCCATAGAGAGAGAAGAGGGTAATGATCTCGCCATTGAGTGGAACCCCTCTCCTTCTTACTCCTATTTTCTTTTCCCCCTTTTCATGTTTATATTATATTGACATATGATTTTTGTCAAATGCTTATGTAAGTTGTACTTTGTTCATGCTACAGATGGGCGGTGTACATGTAAGCCTTGCAAAATGAGTGCTGTTCAATGAGTCCTGATGATGCTGACTTACTGACTGACAGTGGTAGATGTTTTGTGACATTGTCTAGATCCTACCATGTCAAATCTTATTATCAGTATGCATCCATCCCAATCACCATCCTCCAGAAGATGGACCCTGAGAACATGTCTTTAATTACAGGGAAAATGAGATGTTGGAGACTGCCAGTATAAACCATACCATGCATGACTCAACTTGTGGGAGGACCCTGAAGGAGAAATTGCCCCAAGAGATTTAAAGGACCAGATGTACTACCATCTTATGTACCAGTTCCCCAGGAGACAAACTGACACTTAATACATTTTTGGAGTACATCTCGTTTTATGTCTTGTATTGTTATGCATTTTGATGATACATTGTTTCGCTCTAACAACCAATGATAAACAATGTTGAGCATAATGCTATGTCCCATTCCAATAATTTGCTCTCCACCTCGTGATTTGACATTACAAAATTTGTGTTATGAATCAAGCTTTGTGTGATTTCTTGATGACTGTTCTGTGACAACATTGTTTGTTCTGCTCACACTGTGAATGTTTTGTGACAACATTGTTTGTTTTGTGCACACAGTGAATGTTTTGTGACAAGAGTGTTTGTTATGTTTACACAATACCTGTTCTGTTATAACATTATATGTTCAGTGCATATATTAGAAGAATATAGACAATGGAGACTCCGTGAGGGCGGATAAACGTACACTAGACCTTTTCCATTCTAGAATATGTCAACATCTTTAAGGATAGTGGTAAACTTCCGTGGTCTCCATTCCTTCCACAGAAGTCTATATTTCTAGATTTCGTGTAGGATACTTCCTGTATCTAAAGTTGTCCTCACGTGGGGGTAAACGAGCCAACTTCTAGGCTTTCTGCAGACGACTCCAAAGGATTTGAACCCATCCCAAACGGGACACCCTTCTCATTATCCAAGTATATTTATTTCCCACCTCAGTGTAGCAGTTGTAGTGGATAGTGTCGCAGTTGTTATGGTTAGTGTATTGGTTGTTGTTGTGGTTAGTGTAGTGGCTATTGTAATGGTTAGTGTAGCGGTAATTGTTGTTACTGTATTGGTTGTTGTTGTTGTTGTTGTAGCTGTTGTGATTAGTGTGGTGGCTGTTATAGTGGTTATTGTAGCAGTTTTGTGGTTAGTGTATTGGTTTATTATTGTGGTTAGTGTAGTGGCTGTTGTAATGGTTAGTGTAGCGGTTAGTGTAGTGGTCGCTGTTATTGTAGTTAATTTAGGGACTGTTGTAGTGGTCAGTGTAGTATTTGTTTTAGTGAGTGTCATAATAATGTGGTTGCTGAAATTGCTGGCTTAGTGGTGAAGTGGATGCGATGTTTAACGGTTAGTGAAATGGTAGTTCGTCCGTGTGTTACAGGGGCCAAAGTAAAGAAAAGAAGCGTTACATCGTAGTCTATCATACATGTCGTAAGAGACGATAAAGAAGGGTTCTGCTTAGGGTAGGCTACCCATACAGTTAGACAAATTTAGCGACAAAATGCAACCGACCATAAACAAGTCACATACATAAAAAAAAAAAAAGAATGACTCACTCAACCAAGCTAAGAATTGGCTCTTCCAGAAGAGCTATGATGCGATGCGGAGAAAGTTACAAGGAGTCAGGAGAGCTGGTTAACTTCCTTTCACCTAGGAAAATCTCCAGGATTAACTTTTGAAATGTTGAAACTATGTAAGAAGTAGGAAAGATTGCACATGTGGTAGGAGAAATGAAATATTATAAGATTAGCAATTTGGGACTATGCGAAACAAGGTCGAATGGAGCAGGAAAAAGCTTCTAAACACAGCTGAAACAGCACTGTTATCGTGCATGCGGAGAAAATCCCTCCACGATGAATTACTTTAGTGGTCCTAACGATGACTAATGTTCTCTAAAGAGGTAGAGAACGCATTATTAGAGTGGGAAGCAGTGAGTTCCAGAAGAATAACAGCAACATTTAGAACCATAAAAAGAAAATACACATTAATGTGATCCAATAGTATGCACCAACAAATTAAGAATGGAATCAGTTAAGAAGGAATTTTACATAAAACTTCGAAACCTATAATAGGCAATCTAAGAAATGGCAGTTGTTCCTGCGCCGACCGAATACTCTAATAATAGAGCAAAGTACTGAACTGCGTTCGCCACTTTATATTGTGTTTGTGGATTACGAACCGATATTTGACAGCACGGATGGGGAATCCCTTTCGAGGCTCTATGGGATCCCTCGGAAAATCATTAATTTAATAAGGATACATGTGAAACTATGAAATGTAGAGTTCTTCATTAAGGACAACTAACAGATACATTTGAAATACAAATAGAAGTGCGACAGGAATGCTGTTTGTCACCATTATAATTCTCACTTATTATAGACTGAATTATGAACGCAACAACTACCGTCAGAAATTGAATTCAATGGAACCTAGCAAAGGAACTTGATGATTTGTGCTTCGCTAGTGACATTGCAATTCTGTCACACCGTCTCTCTCTCTCTCTCTCTCTCTCTCTCTCTCTCTCTCTCTCTCTCTCTCTCTCTCTCTCTCTCTCTCTCCACCCCCCCCCCTCACGTGCACACGCGCGCGCGCGCACACACACACACACACATGAAATAAAATGCAAGATAAATACACTTAATGGGAGGTCACAACAAGTAGGTCTCAAAATCCAAAGGGGAAAAGATAACGATAATGAGATTAAACCAAGAAAATAACGACCCGATATCCCTCGATGAAACGAGGCAGAATCCTACACCTATTTATATAGAAAAATATACAAAGATGAAGGAGCAGACAGAGATATTAAAATAAAATACAAAGGCAAGATGAACTTTCATAGCATTCGGATATTTGTAGAAGATAAACGAATTTAAACTTGGCACCAGATAAAGAATATTTAACGTCAGTGTTAAATCGGTACTATTATAAGGATCAGAAACTTGGAGATTGACTAAAACAATTACAAAGAAACTATAAACATTCATTAATTGATTGCTGTGCAGGATAGTGGGACTGAAAGGGTATGACAGAATCATCAACGTGAAGCTATGGAGAGAACTACACAATTTCCAGTGAATGAAGACGCGAGGACATGACGCGGGCGGTGGGTAGGACACATATTGGACAAACAAACGAACGAACGAACTGTATTTTCAAAGGGATAATAATTGGGCGCGCAGGCCCGTCTAACATTCTGCCCTTCTATCACTCTCTTTCATACATTTTTTCATCACTTGAGGCTAACGGAGAACAACAATAATATAAAGGCATGGGAAATATGCAAAAATCAATACTACCTGACTCATTAATATTAATGATTGATGTGGCAATTGTTTTTAGCTATGGGGAGCATACTTTTCTAACAAAAGGGGACTGACTGTTATAATTGAGGTTTATTATTATTATTATTATTATTATTATTATTGGGTCGAATAATTTGCGATTATATGTATAGGGAGTGGTGATATCTTTGATTTCAGCTGAGCAGAGGAGTACGCTAAGCTCGTTTTGTATGAGAAGAGAATTAAAGTATGGGATGAATAACATAGGGAGAACATGGACAGAGCACAACATAGGGTGGCTTGCCTGAGTTGGTTGAGGGTCTGTGCGCCAAAAGAAGAAGAAGCTATTGTTGCCACGATTTTTGTTGTAATTAGTTTAGCGCTGACCGTGGACCTGAAGGGCCGTGGGGAGTAACATGAAGTTATCCAACAGTTTCGCTTCCGACCTGACATTCGACTTCACTCCTCGACGGCCAAACAGCTAATGCTGATTGAGCTGACAGTCCTATATGAGTCGAATGTCGAGGAGCAGCACACGTACAAGATGGAGAAGTGCAGTTACATGGTCGCTAGTCTGAGACAGAAAGGGTACACTATCAGGCTATTCGCCGTAGAGTTGGGCGCAAGAGGTCTAGTCTCCAACTCCGTACATGACGTGTTAAAGCAGTTAGGCATAAAGGGACAAGCGAGAACTCGGGCACAAAAACAACTGGGTGATGCAGTCGGAAAGGCATCGTACTGGCTATGGAACTGCCGAAACGTAGAATTGGACAAGTCTCGACGGTAATATGGTTGCTTGCTTGAGGTTTGCGGATTATCCGTTGTCCCATGTCTGGCTTATTGGTGTGCAGACTGGTGGCTCCTCGCCGTGCAGGCAGACACTCTTCGACTTCGGAGGAATCAACGATCCTACTGACTTTAGCCAGGACCCTGGAGGGACCTGTTGCCCAGGACACTCGGCGAGGACGCGTCAATAGGTCTTGGCCAGTATAGAACCCAGCCATACAAATGTCGGCCGAAATCCAGTCTCTATACTAGGGCGGTTGTCGTCTTACGAAAGCCACACTCCGCAGCAAAGACCAAGAGATGGGTCGAGGAACTCAGAGGAAGAGCCGGCTTCCCAGAGTGCGGCGCCGTGAACGAGTCACTAAGAAGAAGCATGGCAACGAAGATGAACGGAGGCGACAGAGGCAGTGGTTTTGAAATAAGCCAACTTCCCACAACCACAGGTGCTAGGATAATGTGAGGGCACAAAGCACCAAGTACGCAGGCTCTCCTCCCTGTGGGAAAGGTAGCTTGAGAGCAGACATGTTCGCAGGTATAGGACAAGCACGGAACAACACAAGGACAATGCAAACGACCAAACGTCTCGCATGATAGGAGAAAGACGCCCGGAGTCATGACCCGGACGGGCTCGCCCCTAGAGAATGTCAATTAGGTAAAAGGGCCGAAACATTCGAGAAAGGGGGAACCGCTTCTGACGATCAGAAGCCCGCTGACTTGTGTGCTCCGCGGCGGAGCTTTTATCGCAAATGTTACTGTTTGTTACTGTAAGTAAATAAAGTAATTAATGGACCTTTTTGTGCTCATTATTATAGCCGCCTCTGTGTCGAAAGGGTTACGAACGCTATTCGCCCTCCTGCATACCGCGTTAGACACACAGCTGCTGGTGTTTTGGAAGCAGACCGCCTCGCGTTGGTTTCCCATACAATGGTATGAGTGCCGGTCGTTCAGAAAGCAATGGCAGACTACTGAACGTAAATTTGCCAAGAAATCACAAACAGCCAAAAAAATGCTGGGGCTGACTGCAATTTCCTGTAAAGGAAATGCAACAAACTTTTTAATAGACATTGAGGTGCGTTGTAGATGTGTTGCTGGACTCATAGCTCAAATTTTATAGATCAGTGGTCACTCGATGGGGTCAGTATCACCCCGCCTGCCTTTACTTCCTAAGTTTAGACTGGATCGACTTGAGGGCACAGGTCAGTTTAAAAATTCCCGTTTCGTACGAATTCTAACCCGTGACTACAGGACAAGCAGGGATGTGTGCTGCCAGCCAATGCGGCTACCGTGGCTCATAGCTCGTTGCCTAATGACTAATAGTTGTCATAGTTAATGCCTGTAGTTTTGTTTGAGTAGCGGTTGGTTGCATTGTTTGTGTAGTGGTTGGTGGAGATGGTAGTGAACTGCTTAGTGGAGTTGGTAGTGAAGTTGGTGGTGGACTTGTTAGTGGAGTTGTTAGTGGATTAGCTGGGGGATTTAGTAGTGGATTTGCTATTGGAGTGATTAGTGTCTCTGCTTACCAATAAAGTGTTCAGGGCAGGAGATCAAGCCGCAGAAGTGGTTTTGTACTCTTTAAGCGCAGCTCCAAGGTGGGGTGGGGGAATTCTTCTCCACACCGAAGAAGCTAGTGTAATTTGCCGCTCGGTGAACTAGACACCTGGGGGAAAAGGGGGGGGGGGGGGGGGGTGTTGCCTGATTGCTTTTGACGATATATTCCTGAAGCGAATGTACAATTATACGAAAGTGACAAACAATGGGTGATCAGGTTATGAGGAGAGAAGTATTGGAAAAATATAGTTACGCCTGGATTGATAAGGTGGTAGGAGAGGCAGTGACAGATCAAGAGAAATGACGATGAATATCTTAGGCTTAGACTGGCATGGCGGATTAACGTCAACGGAATTTCTCCAGAACACCAGGGACCCAGGTTTGGGGAGACAGACGAACTTCTACACCATTTTCAGGGCCTATGATGATATTGTTGTCGAATATTTTTTTGTTTTGTTTGGGTGTGCGTGCGCTTGCTTTGAACTCAAGTGTAGTCTATGTACATGCTACTACTTCTAGTGCTGTTTGCGTGTGGATTAGCTTTCTCTATAACCATTGCCCCTCGCTATCAGGCGAACCCATTCCGACTTCAAAGGTGCTTGTAATTTACGCCCCCAAGTCAAAGTTGAGAAGTCAATATTTTAGTCCAACTGACCTGCCCTGACCTGTCTAAGGGGTTTAACCTTCTACATCGGCATCAGTACACCGGACGTTTAAGAGCGATGGTTCGTATCCATTCGGCCATGATAACCTCCACAAATAACAAGTAAAGTGGTATCTCCATTCTTCCTCATCAAAGTATTAAAGTATCCACTTACATTACTAAAACCTATTTAATTGTGTCGATCTGTGGCTGTAACAAGTACTACATAGATGGCACACCTTTTACTTACTTGGTTCGTATCATTGTGTACCTTACATTCTACGTTGTAGGGGTTATCTTGTCGCGTTATCTCCATGGAGCGCCCAACACCAACAGCCGGTTATCAAACAGAGGCACTTCAAGTACGCAGTTCGTACTGGCAAGGGAAACGTGTACGCCCTCGATTATTTGGTCACGTGGTATTATATCTTAATTTTGTCAGGTCTTAGATATTACTGATTTACCTACCGTATGTTTGGTAGGTTAGTTATGAATCTGGTGGAAGGTTGAGTTTTTTAAGTCCGATTCACTGCTATCCATGTCGTCAGAGTCCTTCAAAGGGTGTTTAGTAGTAATTCTCAGTTAAATTAACCACTAGAGGAGAGTGGGAAACAGCTGTCAGTGGCCGAAAGAGCTTTTTCTTTTGCCCTCGCACGCTTTGAACTCAAGCGTAGTCAATACACATTAATTATTGTAGCAATGGACTAAATTTTGTATGTGGACAAGGCCTCCGACAAGCTTTCCTGTACAGGCCTTACTATTACCAGTGCCCTCGTGATCAGGTAAACCCACTCCTTAAAACATAACAGCATACGAAAACACATAAAGGGAGACAATTCTGCAAATAATGTGATAACGTACTTTATGTGTTTTAAAATATATTAATCATATCCAGATTTCACAGCAAGGAGTAACCATTAAACGTATGGTAGTTGTTTAGTACAAATGAGTTTAAAAGTAGTATAATTATACTTTGTACTAAGCAACTAATCTTGTGTTTATTGTCGGCTAGGAAACTAAATTTGTCTCTTTACTCCTTCCGTCCTATTCAGGCGTCACACAACCAGTGTTGCCATTTTAGTGCTTTCCGCACTAAATTTATTGCTTTTTTCAAGTCCTTTAGTGCGAAAATTTTGCTTTTAGCGCGGCTGCGTAAATTTAGTGCTTCATAAAATTTTTTGGTGCTTTTTTGAGGTGGGTAAAAATTACTTTAAAAATCATTTTGGGAACACTAAAAAGCCGGATTTGAACTGAAGCGAGGGAGTTAGTTAGTTAGTTAGTTAGTCGCAGTTCCAACTTCACAGCAATGGGTCGTCCCCATTATGCTCTGTTCCTGTGCCAGTGAATATCACACAAAACGCATCCCACTGCCCAATGTGAAAAGTGGAAAAGACAGGAGTCTCGACAAACAACAGCCCGCACAGATACACTGTGCATAATGCCGCCGCCAGAATGTCAACACAATAGTTCCCCCATGAAACACCCAGTTAATCTCTGATGGAATCGGCAGTCATTTTCCCATCTGGATGTTTCCTAGATGTTCACCCACACAGTCCATGAAATACAGTTCATCGTCGATGGCAGTGGCAGTCAACCAGAAGCCCAGCAGCCACGCATTTCTGCATAAGGCAAAAACCGGTCAACTCTGGGACATAGCCATCTGCCATCGCTCTGAACATGCAGTCACCTTCCAAAAAACCTGGGGCAGATTCAAAAGCATTTCACACGAAACTCACAGCTCACAGTGTCGCACCACGCACTCACTCAGTAGCAGGGCGACGGAACCATCAAGCCTCCTTAGTCGCCTCTTACGACATGCGTGGTAGGCTGCAGTGTTGCTATTCTTTGCTTCCCTTATGGGCCCCGGCAACACACGGGAGAGCGAGGGAGTAAACAGTCTTAGTACGTTACCACGCAATATTCAACTAATTTAACACACTTTAATACGATTTAGATGAAAGCGAACGCCATCTTGCAGACAAGTCCAAACGTCAATACATTAGCTTGTAATCGAGTTCATAATTTTGTGGTGTCTACATTATCCTTTCATTTAAGCTTATTTGTGTTTCACCATGTGCAAGAAATAATGTCAACATTTCAGAGAACAGTGGCTCAGTGCCACGAGATTTCAAAAATGGTTGTTAAAAGTAGAAGGGGATAATACTTAGTGTTTTTGCAAATATTGCAAATGTTCAATTGCAGCCAGGTTAAATGATATTGAGAGGCACAAGAATACAACGAAACATCAGAAAGCCGAACAACCATTCAGTACACAAAGGCAAACAACAATTGCATTTGACAAACTGAAAGATGATGTCAAAGTAACAGAAGGATGCATGTCTTTGTTCATAGCTGGCCATTGGTCGCTTCGCGTTATTGGCCATTTAAGTGAACTCTGCAAGGTACACTTTAGTGACAGCAAAGGTTGCAAGAACTTTAAGCTAAGGAGAACTAAGTGCAGAGCAGTTATTTCAAATGTACTTGCACCATATTTCACAACAGACTTGACAGCTGATATTGGCAAAAGTAAATACAGCTTATTGATTGATGAGAGCAATGACATTTCTGAAACTAAGCTACTTGGAGTAGCTATTAGGTACTATTCAAAGACAAGAAAGCAGTTTGTGGTTACTTACTTAGATTTAGTTGAACTGAGTGACTGCAACGCACAGGCAATATACAATGCGTTAAAAGATTGTTTAAACAAGAATGGACTTGAGTTGCAAAGACTAGTTGCACTCGGCACTGACAATGCGTCTGTCATGACAGGTGTAAACAATGGAGTATATACAAAATTAAAATCCGAAGTTCCTCATCTGGTACTAATTAGGTGTGTATGTCATTCACTTCAGCTGGCAGTGTTAAGGCTGCAGCTGCTTGTCTGCCTAGGAACATAGAGTTCATGTTTAGAGAAACATATAACTGGTTTTCTCACTCAAGTCTTCGTCAAGCAAAGTACAGGGAGCATTTTGCTTCAATAAATGATGGACAACATCCGCTGAAGATTGTTCAATTAAGCCAGACACTATGGGTGTCCATTCAACCTGCCATTGTCAGAATATTGCAGCAGTGGGTCGAGCTCAGAACTTCTACATTCTATGTTTAGCGACATGAAAAACTATGTGTATCTCATATTTCTCAAGCATATTCTCGGAGAAGTTCAAAGTGTGAATAAGAAATTCGAAGCAGATATACAGGATCCAACAAAACTACTCAGCGATCTTGTTCAACTTACTGATTCTATCAGTTCAAAGATTGCTATTCATGGGAAAAAAATTACAGAAAGTTATGCTATTCAAGATTATTTAGATTCTAATCCCAATCTAGGTTTATGAGTTTGAGAAAGAAATAGCAGAATACACGTTTCCCGATGATAAAGAAATTCGTGGAAGGTGCATCCAGTTTTTAATAGAGCTATTGACACAGCTGCGTTTACGTACACCCGATAACGTTCGAGTGTTGCAGTCCATGTCATGTCTTAGTGGAAGTGAATGTCTACAGCCAATGAAGCCATGTATATTGGATCTTGCTAAAATGTTTGTAGAAGATGCAGCTACCCGCATCGATTTCCAGTGGAGAAAAACTCATCATATGTAGTGGACACAGACCTCTGACACACTTGACCTGTGGGCAGAAATAGCCTCATACAAGGATGCCACCGGTGAAAATCCTTTCCAAGATCTTACAGATTTAGCTTTAACTGTGCTCATTTTACCTCATTCTAATGCGGACGTGGAGCGTATTTTCAGTCAGATGGGAGTTATAAAATCAAAATTGCGGAACAGACTGAACATCAAGAGTTTGACAGCTGTTTTGACTATTAGATATGGAATGAAAAGATATGGCACATGATGTCATGATTATAAACTAACTAAGGATATTCTGCGAAAAATTGGATCACAGGAGGCATATACATGTTTCTTTCAATCATCCTCCTCATCCTATCATCGCAGGAGCAAACACAGCAGGAAATAGCTACAGAAACTGAAGAGGAGTTGTCTGACTGGGATTTAGCAGATCTGGAATAAACTTCATTCTAATATTCAGTGATAATAATAAATTATAATGTGCTACTTTATAACATTTTGAATGAATACCACCAGTGCATGTTTTAGTGATTTCCCAAAAAATAGTATTGCAATTTGGTGCTTTTTTGGCTCGAAAGTAGTTCTGATTGGGATTTGGCGGATCTGAAATAAACTTCATTGTAATATGAAGTGATAATAATAAATTATACTGTGTTACCTTGTTACATTTGTAATAAAAACAGTTGGTGTGTTTTTTTTTTTGGTGCTTCCTAAACTTTTTTGTGCTTTTTTGAGGTCGATTTTGGTGCTTTTTCATCAAAGGGAGATGGCAACACTGCACATAACTTAGTTAGTTAGTCGACAGATCATCCTCATTGCACATCGAACCATTTAGTCCATAAGTGCTCGGATCCCCTCCTCAGCAAATCCCGTAGCGTGTAACTGCTAACGACACCAGTTCTGTGTTGGTTTATCAATCTTCTTTGGCTTCCTGCGTAGTGTTCTTGTTTGGCTATTCTCGCAGTCTGGCCATGGTTGTAGATTCACAGTCATCACTTGGTTCTCGCAAAAGTCTTACTTCTCGTAGAGCATTCAGAATGTCAGCCTGGTCCATGGCGCGTCCGCCCTCCACAGTAGCTTTACCTGCGAGCTTGTCAGCCCGCTCATTTCCTTGTACTCCCGCATGCCCTGGCACGAAGATGAAACTAATCTTTGCCCGCCGAGACCGCTCCAGAGACAGCAACCATTCTCTTCGGATCCACCCCATCTCTATCCTCTTGAACATACTCACTGAATCGCTAAGGAAACATGTCCTAGTGAATGTCTGTGTCTCGAGCCATGTTATTGCTTTACTTACTGCCATGACTGCCACAGTCAGGCTACTTGTGGTCTCAGCAAAAGCACCAGAGTCCTCCTTTACAATTCTCCGTTCGGCCTGAGCCGTAAAGGCCCATGAGCTTCTCACATGTCGGACGACCGACCCATCTGTGTAAATTACAGCATCACCGTCTAGCGAATTCTCGAAAATCAACGCTTGTACTTCCGCCTCCACAGCAGCCGGATTTTCTTGTCTGCATTTTCTCTCTAGTTGGATGCAAATTGAAAAGGACGTACAGAAATCTGTTGGCACTTGTAACCACTCCTCGCCAGGTTCTAAGTCCTCAAGTGAACACACTGTTGAAGAAAGTCTTCTGCTTGACCCATCCACGACCGTCTTCTTTTTAACCAGCTGCCCTTCACCTTCATAATTTCACTATGCAGTGGGTGTTGTGTGTTTGCGTTAACTCTGAGGTAGGCGCGAGCTCTGCAAATTTGTAATCTGTCTTCAATGGTTGGAAAATCAAGAAGGTAGCGTATCGCCCTGCATGCTGTATCTCTTGTACATCCAAGAATAATGCGCATAGCTCCCTTCTGTATCCTTTCCATCCTTTCTATCTGCTTATGGCTGAGAGTCAGGATTGTCATCGCATACTGTGCATACATCGCCCTGCATGCTGTATCTCTTGTACATCAAGAATAATGCGCATAGCTCCCTTCTGTATCCTTTCCATCCTTTCTATCTGCTTACGCTGAGAGTCAGGATTGTCATCGCATACTCAAAAACAGACATGGCCAGCCCCTCGTAAAGATGACATAGATGACGCTGCTCACAGTTTGCTGCCGCCATCACCCGCATCGCAGCCAAACCACGCTTGGCCTTTGTTATCACCTGGTCAATGTGCTCATTATAAGCCAGGCT